>BQNB010008106.1:0-30919 GCA_026074375.1 Tanacetum coccineum
ATTACAACTGCTAGAAGACTTACTACTGTCAAGAGGATAAAGACGGTTTAAAGAGATAAAGATTGTTTGGAGAACAAGAATACTTGTGAAGATAAGTATTGAGATATTTTTGTACAAGATATGTATAATGTATTTGTTTAAGAGATTACGTTTATGTTTAGAAAAGATTATGATATCTAAGGAATGTATTGTAAGCCGACTAGGACTCCTTAGTCTATAAAAGGAGGCTCTAGGGCATTAGTTGAGATACAAGTATACGAGTTTTTCATAGTTGTCAAGTCGATTTAGAAAAGCTTCAAGGTTGTAAACCCTAGTACTAGTGAAGAGTACTCGTATTATTGATCTAATAATATTAGAGCGTTTGGTTATATATTTGTTCATTCACAATTATTGTTTTATTCATAATACTTCTAGGTATTAAGGTGTAGATTCCGCATACACTTTAGTATACATATAAAGTTTCTACAACAAGTTATTTTGGATTTATCCAAGGTAATTTAACCTTAGACAACCTAAGGAACCGATCAAGGATTATGATCAACAAGAGAATCCTATAGCAATCATCAGTTGAGTGATTGGTATAGTAACAGAGTCCACACTTAAGTTATGGTTTTTGAATAGGTTTAGGCCTGAGTGACTTTGACGAGCTAGTATTTTGAACTATAGGTTTAGAATCTTGACTTATTTTAGATGAGTCAACTGACTTAGATGACTTAGTCTGTTGAATCTGTGAATTTGATTCTTGAGCCTTTTAGGTAGAATTGACATTTTCATAAATTAACATCTAAACAACTTTAGTTAGTTCATTTATCTTTGATTATTGTTCAGTGTCCTTGACTTCAGTAGGAACTGAAGGTGTGGTTGGCTCAGTTTCACTAATAGTGATAGGTCCTGAAACACTCTTATTATAAGAATCTTGTGTTTCAGGCTTTGTATGTTTCATGATACCTAAGCCTGGTCTATCTTTTGGAGAGTGGGGTTGAAAGGCAAATGTATTCGTGAATATAAGTACTGCTATTGGAACTAAGTAAACTAAAATTTATACTGCAGTTGATACTATATACTGCCACAGGAAAATGCCATAATGGTACAAACATTTTGATTACTATTGCCAAAGAAGAGTAAAACCTGCCAGGTTCTAGTTTAAATGTTGTTGTTGGAATCGGTGTTCGTTTATACAGCTAAGGTTAGCAGTTGGTAAATGCTTTTGGTGGGCACAAACTAAAAACTTATTACAGTTCTTATATTTTTTAATACTGTTTGGATTATGGTGTTAGTACTGCTGACTTTGAAAAGCAGAATTGGTTTACTACTTTTAGGCATATGGATTTAATACTGCTAGCCTTATCTTTGAAGGTTAGTGTTGCTGCTTATGTAAGTTAGTGCTGCTAGGAGACGTTAATACGGCCAGTTTATGTTAGTGATGCTATCACTAAGGGTTAATGCTGCCAGTTTATACTTAGTGCTATTAGTATGATTAATACTGCTAGTATATTTTTAATGCTACCAGTATTATATTCCTGCACGGGTAAATTTTTAGCAGTTACTACTGTTGCACTTAAAACCAAGGTTTTTGTGCTTCTCGTATGTTAAATACAGGCCAATAGAAGAAGGTTTTCTAATGTTGTTACTACTTGCTGGTTTAAGGGGAAGCTAACAGTTATGATTTTAAATGTTCTTAAACGTTTTAAAGGCTTATATTTTTGGGTCTATTGAAGATGTGGTTACAAAGAAGATTGTTTATCACTTATTTGATGGTGAAGTGGAATTATTTGGGTTTGTGTTTTATCATACCTTTTAGCAGGAGGTAACTTGTTCGTGCTTAGAAAAGATGTGACGAAGACTTGACAAACTAGCAAGGGTGTGTGATTTATCTTATAGGAGCTTAATGCTCACCTTAGATATCACTATGGATATGTGTCTCAAAGAAGATGATGATATTGTTCAAGATGATTGCGGTCTCCATATACATTTGGTTTTTTGGTATACTTCGAAGTCACGTGTGAAATACAAATATAAGACCCAAGTTTTGTGTTGTTTTACTTTAGCATCAAGTTTGTTATACTTAGTTTTATTCATTAGTAATCATTACATAGAGCCTACAGAATTGAAGATTCACAAAATGGTTAACATATGGGTTTTAGGGGAAGCTTATTATTAAAATGTTTGACCATTTACATGCACCACTTAAGGGGAAGTGTTTCGTTACTACTGCTGATCTTTATTACTACTGCTAGTTTATGTTTCTACTGCTTAAAGTCATTTTCGATATGCTTTCATGGCGTATATTTGAGTAATTTAAGGCTGGATTAGTAGTTATGGTATATGGTTTATAGCTGTTTTAATCCAAGTTGCATATCTACAGAAGACCCCTATTTGATAATTACAAAAAGGGGAAGAAGATTACAAGTTTATTGATTTGCATCTTATATAGTGGTCTTGCACAGATGTAAAAGGATGTCTACTTTAAGGGATGTTTTATTCATTCAGGGAGATGAATTACATCTCAACTTCAGGGGAAGCTTTGGCTTTATGATTGTAACACCCCCATAAAATCACAACGCAGCGGAATACGACTTTGGGGTGCTACTTCATAGTATAAAGTACAAGTTACAGAAAATGACCTCAAAGAGACGTTTAATAAAATGTCACATTCAATTAAAATTTTCAGAGTAAATTCAGGTCCCAATAATTTTGCTTATTAACAAACATGTACAAGAAGTTTCAAACATGACTCATTTGTATATTTAAAGTAAAACATCATCGAATGTGAAGAAAACCAAGTCCTTAAGTTTTGATATCCCGCCCCCGAAAAAAAAAACACGAGATGCTCCAATGCACAGCCTATCAATATAATAACCTGAGAAAATATCATGCAAAAACTCAACAATAATGTTGGTGAATTTCATAGGTTTAATGAAAGCATGTTTGACATAATTCCAAGTAATTTTTCTGAAAGAAAATAGCGTTACAACATTTTCAAAGACAATTTTGATTCAAGATAAAGGATTCAATAAATCAAGTAAATGTTTGTAATGGACCACAAGGTTTAAGATCACCAGACGACATTGCAAAGAATGCAATGATCAAGTAAATGAATTAATATATTAATCGCATTAAGCACGAAGCCTACTAAGACAGTTAACCAAGCATAAAAAATATGCATATAAATTGCCCCTTAACAAGGTAAAATTGCAATATACTCTTAAGAAATGCTTCAATACAAAATTCCTTTAAGGTGTGAACGCGCCATGGAAAGTCACAACCCCAAACAGGCAGTCGTGGCCACAATAGATCTACTTAAAGTACTACGCTACACCCATCATAGGTAATTAACCAGAGTAAGAAATTCGGGCCTTATTTGCAATAGGTACTCATGCAGATGAACTCATAATCGGGTTCAAGCAAACCCTTCAAGCACTTGTGTCTAATTCAAACCAAGTATATATTGTTCAAAAACTCACAGTTTTGGGTAATAATAAAACAATGATCTCAAATCATTGAGTAAGCAATTCAAGCTTAAATAAATCAATGGTAATACAACCATAGTATCAAACATATATTCGAAATCTAATGTGAAAGTAACAAGTAAGTCTTTAGTAAAAACATACATGTAACGCTTATGAAATTGGAATCAATAAGTATTTGGAGGTAAAGACGAGCATGTAATTCTTCTGCCTCGAAAATTGTTATGAAAACCATTAAAAGAAGAAAAGATGCGGCTGATAAACTCACCGATAAGTGTATGAACCGAATAGAGAAACCAACAATGAAAAGATAATATTAAGAAAATCAAAAAAGACTCCAAATATTAAGACGAGACCTATAAAGCAAGACGCGACTTAGAAAGATATATGTTATCATTATAATAGAATATTATTATACAATACAAGTTAAAGAATTCCGAAACATAAACAATAATGCACCAAGACTAAACCAAAGGTATTTAAGAAGTCAATTGATTACAAAGCTGTGTCAAACTAAAATAAATCTTTACTAAGTACTCGTCCCTTAATTCCTATCTCAATTGGATGTGGTCACACTTTTCATTTTCCCAATCCTAGACGTAAAAGTCTATTTTCTGATTTTAGTCATTTTCAAGAGAGCATAAATACTAAACCATAAAAGATATAGACATGAGGCTTTCACCCCTAGAAAGGCCTTGAAGTCTATTTTCCAGAACATTAAGCCTCAAACTCCAAATGTTTACCAATTTTTAGAAAAGGACAATTTACTATTGCTAACTCAAAACAGAAAACTACCATTTGCAGAATTTAGCCATGATCACCGGACCATATCTATAATTCTATAAAAGATATAAAGGTAAGGTTTTCACCCCTGGAAAACCACATGAATCTAGTTTTCAAAAAATTAAGCCAATCATTCAACTGATTTACCAATCAACGGGAAATCAACTTTTACTAACCGAAGGTCAAACCAGATTTTTAACTGAATTTCTTGGTTTTTCCGTTTTTGTCATAAATCCTAAATTAAAATAGCAATGAATGTGAGGCCAAGTGATGGAGCTTCTTTAAGATGTCTAGAATTGACCCAAAGCTTTACAACCAAAACATTAGTTCAAAACCCTGACATTAACATCTTTCTAATCGAATGACCAAATTGATCCATGTTCGTATTTTGACCATATCTCCCTCATACGGAGGAATTGGTTGAGCATCCAACTATCCCATAATGCCAAGACCTATATCTATTCACCTATTTAAAATTATCTCATAGGATCCAAGCCAAAATGTTTGGCGAACAAGCTCCGTTTACCTGCTGTCTCAAAACAGCCCGCAAAATCCTATTCTAAATCAACCCATAACACATCTAACTCTTCAATTGAGCCATCACAAGGCCAATATACTTCAATGTAATCTAACTACTAATAAATATACTCTATGTTCAAGATTAATCCAAGATCAAACCTAAAAAGAACATGCATGTTCCTAAGATCAAAAATCAAGAACATGCATTCAATAGAAAATCAAAACAATTAAAAGGAAGTTTAGGGAAGCACTTTTAACTTAAAATGGGACAATTCAATAGATCAAACACGAACCATAGGTTGGTGTTTAGGCTGCGAAGTCATACACAAACCAAAAACCTTAGCACGACTTTCTTGCTTCAAATAGCTTGTAATTGCGTTAAAATCAAATTCTTTTACTCCCCTGTGAGTAATCAATTGAATCAAAACTCAAAAAATCTCAAGTTCTTCAAATTAATAATTTATTCTAAAAATCAAAGCAATGTGACTTGTTCAAGTGAAAAGGAGATTTAGGGTTTAGTTTACATGTGTTTTGAGGAGTAAAAAGTAGTGAATTTAAGAGTTTGATGGATGAAAATGGATGGTTTGTGGTTTACTTGGTGTCTGCTCATCGAAACAGAAGGTAGGAGATGAGAGTGACCGATGGTTTTCTTAATTTTCAATTTATGGTATTATGTATGTGTTAAGATTCGACCTTATATATGAAAAGAATAAAGAGTGGTTTTGATACTTTGTGCTTTATAAACATAAAAGGTGTAGTTGGGTTGTATGGAGCTGCCAGAAACCAAAGGGGAACGAGAGGGGCCCTAGGCCCATATTTTTCTAACTAATATACCCATATAACCTCGTCCCAATAACCTAAATCAAGTCTGATACTTTCTCCTAAACCATGATTTTTGTCTAGGTGCAATTTAAAATACAAGAAAGATAAATATTATAAAAATAAAAATAATTAGGCACTCAAGGCCCGAATACGGAGTCATTGGTATCAAGGTCGTTTAAAAAAATGTATAATCTTCATTTGTAAGATTCGCGAGGGTTTTAAAAATTGATGATTTCAATGAAAATCGATTAAGAAAATAAAATGAATGACTAAATTTAAGAATAAATTATTAATTTAAATTACGTAATGACCCAAATACGGGGTTTTACATTCCCCCTCCTTGATAGGAGCGACGTCTCGGCGCTCGATTTCTCCTATTCGCTTTACACTTGCTCAAAAAGAGTTGCGGGTATACTCAAGTCGTCATTGAGGTTTCTAACAGAAATTAAATGAGAAAAAAAGTCAAAACATCAAATATATGCAACGTGCATAAGCGAACGGACTGAATGACACGAGAATCTTTAAAGGAAAGATAAAATACATGACTCGAAGAAGAAGCCATTGAATACGAGGAATTTAACAAGTTGTCAATTCTTAGAAGCGATTAATGGTTCATTACCATTAGATTATCAAGTTCGCGGCGGTCGATACACATTTGGAAAAACCCATATAACAAATCACGAGTCGAAAGAAGTTCATAGCCCAAAGAATGATTCGTACAAACGAACGCACGCTATACCGGATACACATAAGTCCACTCATTCGCAATTCGTCACTTACATAAAGAGGCGTCCCAATCCATATAAGTGATGAATTATGAACTTATGGTTCGGTGGTTTATAATTTTCTTATTCAAATGAAGAAGCGTCCCAATTCATTTCAATAGAGACGATTATACATCACCTCTTAATCATGCCGACACAAAACACAATAACAAAACAAGTCACAAAAATATTTTATATTGTTGATAGAAAAAGGAGTGTACAACTTGATGGCATGATTTCTTCAAATCATAAACAAACAATAAGAAAGTATGAGACTGAGTCCTAATTTTTGTCCATCATTATCCAAAGCAGTAAGAGTGCCAAAAGACGGCACGATCCGAGGTGACAAGATAAAGCCGTACTTCCATCAATTGGAAGATTTCAAAACAATGGATTACAAACACAACATACGCGATCAAAAAGCATAAGAAGAGTATTCGAACTCGGAGTCGAACGACAAGATAACTAATAGATTTGACAAAGTACACTGAATGTCAATATTATCAAAAAGGAAATAGAATAAAGTCACGTTAATGTTTCGGAGATCACCGCATCGCTCCTAAAATACCAAGGAAAAAGAACATATTAAGACTTACCATAGTACTATACACATATGTAGGTAATTATCATTACATAAACGTTTCTGCCCTTTGTAATCTGACTTAATGGACCTATATTTCAAAATTTGAAATAGGTATAAATGAACGGTTTTCGTGTTAAACAAGATGTTAGACTCTAGTTTACTAAGATTAGCAATATAAATACTCGAAGTGTTTAAGATCCTAAGTGACGTTAATCAGATTACATCATGTGCCAAATCTGATTATTTAAAACGTTTTCTTGTTATATCATTTTTAGCATAATTCCCATTTTACAACTCTGTTTGGCCCAAAACGAAAGCCCATATTTAAGTTTATCTAAATCCTACAGGTTTTAATTAGAGAATGGGGCACTTAATATGAAAATATTGGTCTCAAACTCATTTCGAAAATCTGGACACAATTTATGATTAGTTTAGCCGTTTTAGTCGTAATTCATTCATTCGGAATGGTTACGGCTCTATCCAAAGCCCCACATACACCTTGTATGTTGACCTACCCCACTATGTACTATGGTTACAGGCCTCAAGTTAAAAATTATTCAACATCACATCAACTTTACCCAAAAAGTTCCAAAAGTAGGCGAAAGCGACCAAAAATAGTCAACACTTAAATGAATTACTATTTTATATATGGATGGCGGTAATCCCGAAGATAAAACTAAGAATTTAAAAATAAAATAGCTTACATATGTACGGGTATCCTGATATAGTACTCTCATTAACTTCCTAAAGGAAAAAAAAGGGGGAAAAATAAGAAAACAGGAAGTACGCGATAATCGGGGTGGTCAATATATAACCGGCGATATAAGACAAATAGTATGACGTTATAAGATAGACGTAGGAGAGCAAAATCATAACCAAGTATTATATACTAATTATTAATATAATAACAATAAGGATGCAAAAGGGGGCATATAAGTTACCTGGGAGCAAGTGCGCGCGGATATCGGACAATGGTGGAGGACTCTTAATTTTTTTTTTTGAAAAACGGTTATAGTCTAGTGTTTCAAAAATGACCTAGTTCGCTATAATGAGTGCTCTGATACCAATCTGTAACACCCCCATAAAATCACAACTTAGCGGAATACCACTTTGGGGTGCTACTTCATAGTATAAAGTACAAGTTACAGAAAACGACCTCAAAAAGACGTTTAATAAAATGTCACATTCGAATAAAAATTTTAGAGTAAATTCAGGTCCCAATAATTTGCTTTTAACAAACATTACAAGAGTTCAAACATGACTCATTTGTATATTTAAAGAAAACAATCATCGAATGTGAAGAAAACCAAGTCCTTAAAGTTTTGATATCCACACGACTCGAATGCTCCCAATGCACAGCTAGCAATATAATAACCTGAGAAAATACATACAAAAACGTCAACAATAATGTTGGTGAATTCATAGGTTTAAGTAAAAGTAGTGTTGAAATAATTCAAGTAATATTTCTGAAAGAAAAGTAGCATTACAACATTTCAAAGGACTATTTTCGAAATTCAAGTAGAGATTCAATAAATCAAGTAATGTTTAGTAATGGACCACAAGGTTTAAGATCAGCCAGCGACAGTGCAACGAATGCAATGTCAAGTAAATGAATTAATATATTATCGCATTAAGCTCATGCCACTGAAACGTTAACCAAGCAAATAAAATACGCATATAATTTGCCCCTAAACAAGGTAATATTGCAATATACCTTAAGAAATTCTCAATACAAAATGTCCTTTAGGGTGGAACGCGCATGGATGTCCACAACCCCATGACAGGGCAGTCACGCCCAATAGATCCACATTAATTACTAGCGCATCACCCATACATAGGTAATTTAACAGTTGCAAGAAATTCTGGCTTTTTGCAATAGGTACACATGTAGATAAACCATACTCGGTCAGACATACCCATCAAGAACTTAGTCTCCAATTAAAACAAGTAATATGATCAAAAACTCACAGATTTATAAATAGATAAACAATGATCTCAAAATCAATTTAGTAAGCAATTCAAGCATAAAGAATTCAATGGTAACAACCATGTATCCAACAGTAATAGAAATCATGTGAAAGAGCCAGTAAAGTCTTTAGTAAAACATTCAGTAAAACGCCTTATGAAATTGAACAATAAGTTATTTGTAAAACGAGCATGTATTCTCACCCCGAAAAGGATTATGAAATCCATTAAAGAAGAAAAGATGGGGCTATGAACTCACCGTAAGTGGATGATCGAAGAGAAACCAACAATGAGAAGATGACTCCAAATTTATATCGAGACTATAAAGGCCAAAAAAACTCGCGACTTAAATGATATATGATATCATTATAATAGAATAGTTATACAATACTAGTTAAAGAATTCGAAACATAAACAATATTGCACCAAGACTAAACCAATGTGTTTTTAAGAAGTCAATTGATGTCTAAGCTGGGGTCAAACTAAAATAAATATCTACTAAGTCCCGTCCCTTAATTCCTATCTCAATTGGATGTGGTCACACTTTTCATTTTTCCAATCCTAGACGTAAAAGTCAATTTTCTGATTTTAGTCATTTTCAAGAGAGCATAAATCCTAAACCATAAAAGATATAGACATGAGGCTTTCACCCCTAGAAAGACCTTGAAGTCTAATTTCCATAACATCAAGCCTAATATTACAATTGTTTACGAATTTTTATAAAAGGACAATTTACTATCGCTAACTCAAAACAGAAAACTACCATTTCCAGAATTTAGCCATGATCACCGGACCATATCTCTCATTATATAAAAGATATAAAGGTGAGGTTTCCACCCCTTGAAAACCACATGAATCTAGTTTTTAAAACATTAAGCCAATCATTCAACTCATTTACCAATCAACGGGAAATCAACTTTTACTAACCGAAGGTCAAACCAGATTTTTAACTGAATTTCTTGGTTTTGCCGTTTTAGCCATAAATCCTAAACTAAAATAGCAATGAATGTGAGGCCAAGTGATGGAGCTTCTATAATATGTATACCATTGTCCCAAACTTTAAAACCTAAATTTTTAGTTCAAAAATCCTGACATTAACATGCTTTCTAATCGAAGGTCCAGAATTGACCCATGTTCGTATTTTGACCATATCTCCCTCATACGGAGGAATTGGTTGAGCATCCAACTATCTCATAATGCCAAGACCTATATCTATTCACCCATAAAATTATATCACAGGCTCCAGGCCAAAATCTTTGTAGAACAAGCTCCGTTTACCTGCTGGCCCAAAACAGCCCGCAAAATCCTATTCTTAATCAACCCATAACACATCTAAATCTTCAATTGAGCCATCACA
This sequence comes from Tanacetum coccineum, assembly GCA_026074375.1. NCBI lineage: Eukaryota > Viridiplantae > Streptophyta > Magnoliopsida > Asterales > Asteraceae > Tanacetum > Tanacetum coccineum. The sequence continues at coordinate 10,261 of BQNB010008106.1, forward strand.
AGGCCAATATACTTCAATGTAATCTAACTACTAATAAATATCCTCTATATTCAAGATTAATCCAAGATCAAACCTAACAAGAACATGCATGTTCCTAAGATCAAAAATCAAGAACATGCATTCAATAGAAAATCAAAACAATTAAAAGGAAGTTTAGGGAAGCACTTTTAACTTAAAATGGGACAATTCAAGAGATCAAACACGAACCCTAGGTGGGTGTTTAGGGGCTGCCGAAGTCAAGACACCAAACCAAAAACCTTAGCTCAACTTTCTTGCTTCAATCTTGCTTGTAATTGCTTAATATCATATCTTTTACTCCCTCGTAGTATTCTATTGAATCAAAACTCTAAAAATCTTCAAGTTCTTCAAATCAATAATTTTCTAAATCAAAGCATGGTGACTTTCTAGTGAAAAGGGATGATTAGGGTTTAGTTTACATGTGTTTTGGAGTAAAAAGGGTGTGATTTAAGGGAGTTTTGATGGATGATGATGGGTGGTTTGTGGTTTTCTTGGGTCTGCTCATCGAAACAGAAGGGAGGAGAGGAGAGTGACCGATGGTTTTCTTATTTTTCAATTTATGGTATGTGTGTGTTAAGATTTGGCCTATATATGAAAAGAATAAGGGAGTGGGTTTGATACTTGGGCTTTTTAAAACATAAAGGTGTGTTGGGTTGTATGGGCTGCCGAACCAAAGGGGAAAAAGAGGGGCCTTGGCCCATTTTTGTCTAACTAATATTACCCATTAACCTCAGCCTAATAACCTATTCTAGTCCGATACTTTCTCCTAAATCGTGATTTTCGTCTAGGTGCAATTTAAAATACAAGAAAGATAAATATTATAAAAATAAAAATAATTAGGCACTCAAGGCCCGAATACGGAGTCATTAGTATCTCGGTCATTTAAAAAAAACGTATAATCTTCAATTGTAAGATTCGCGAGGGTTTTAAAAATTGATGATTTCAATGAAAATCGATTAAAAAAATAAAATGAATGACTAAATTTAAGATTTAATTATAAATTTAAATTAAGTAATGACCTCAAATACGGGGTTTTACAATGATGAAGTTCGTACATGACTTTGTTTGTTTGGTCATCATCAAATAGGGGAAGATTGTTGGGATTCTTCATTTGATGAGACAAAGTAAATAAAAGAATGAAACAAAAGGACTAAAATTGTTATTAAAGAATTCTACAAGTTGGTGGAGAATATGTAGATTCTGGAAGATATCCGTAAGAAGATAAAGATAACAGAAGATATTCTCTAAATATTTAAAAGATTTACTTGTCTAATGTTTATCTTCCTTTATAAGTCTTGATCTCTCCCTATATAAAGACATCATAGACACATAGTTTTGTGTACATAGAAAAATATAGTCGACTAGTAAAGGTGTGTGAGAGTTCTAGGCGTGAGTTCTCTAAGTAGACGCCTAGAAGTTGTGTGTAGCCCCAAGGATCTTTGATCCCTGTTAGATTGTAACCGTTCTAGAATTGATCATCTAGAATTGGGGCTTGATGGAAACATATGAATAATAAAACCTTGTTAAACATCATTGTTCTTATTATTATTATTACGCTGTATATTGTTAATCTTTGATGTTTATAATCATAGATATAAGATCTAAATAATCTCAGCTTACAACGATCTTTAGGTTTTCACAGATCTAAAATTAGGTTTTGAAAATCCAACTCTGGGTTTTGACAATGGCTTTTAATTTTTTTAACTTCATTATCACTAGCAACGAGAACTTTGACATTGTTTACTATTATGTGTTTTGGTCTAGGACCCAAAATAGATTTTCGAAAAGACACACGTTTCTTAGATCCAGACGTAATGACTGGCGGTCACATAATTTATTTGGGGGCCACCTGTACAATATAGGGGCCGCCCATATTTATGGGACCTCCATCAGAAGATGCATTTGCTGGGCTTTTACAAATTTTATTTCCTTAGTTTCACTAGATGATGCTTCAAATGAATTAAACTCTAAACCTAATTTTTCTCCGAAGGGTTTTTGATTACTTAACATTTCATTTAGACAATGTGTACTCTTTTCATATTTAGTTAATCTAATGGCTTCCTCTTTGAGTTTTTCATTCTCAATTTTAAGCATATGACACTTTACACATTCGAGATCAACTCCCTTGTTTTTCTAGAGTGTTTACACTTTTTCTTTTAGAATATCAAGTTTTTTTGTATAAACTATTTCTAGTGGCTTTTAAACTTTTGTTTTTAATGATTATCTTTAAACTCATTTTGTACAGTTTATCATATTCATTATTTAAAACTAAATCACCTATTGATGAGTTTTCATCACTAAAGTAAGAGGATTCAGAACATACCTCATTTGATGCTTGAGCTACGAGACACGACTCGTCTTTGACCTTCTCATCATCTTCTTCACTGCTATCACTCCAAGAACCTCCGACGAAAGCTCTTTGGTTCTTGTCTTTTGGTGGTTTTGGACATTCTCCAATAAGATGATTTGGATCGCCGCATCTAAAACATTTTCTATCACCTTTACCGTTCTTATCATCTTGACTTCTTTGGAACGTCTTTTTGTTGTTTTGAGGTTGTCTCACGAATCTACCTCTTCTCTTAAAGAACTTCTTGAAGTCTCTAACCACTAAGGCGTATTCTTCATCTTCACTTCCAGAAGTCGAACACTCCTCATCACCAGATTCTTTCTTAGCCTTTAAAGCAAGAGATTTTCTTTCTCCCTTAGCTTTTACTATATCAGAACCTTTCTTAATGATCATCTTGTGAACTTTGAGATTCCTGATAAGTTCATCAAGTGACAGTGATGTTAAGTCTTTCGACTCTTCAATCGTCGTGACCTTTGCTCTCCATTTAGGATGTAGAGCCCTAAGAAACTTCCTAACATAATTCTTGCTAGAATAACCATCATCAAGAGCTTTTATACTAGTAATGATAGTATTAAATCTAGCAAAAGCACTATCTATAGATTCATCTTTAGAAATGACGAATTGTTCATATTGTTGTACCAAAAGGTCGATATTGTTACCTTTGACTTGGTTATTACCTTGACGGGTGATTAGCAAATTTTTCCAAATTTCTTTTGTCGTATTACACATGAAAATAATTTCATATTTTTTCTTAGCAAAGCATTGTAAATAACCATTTTGGCTTTGTTATTTTTTGCAAGCTTCCTTTTAAGATTATCACTTTGTTTTTCAAAAGGGATAACCTCATCTAATTTGGTTTCTGGATTTTGTTGAATAGCTTATCAAGATATTTTGATTTAACATATGTCTCGAATTTATTTTTCCAATAAATAAAACTATCACTTTCAAAAAGTGGTGGTCTTTGCATGGATTGCCCTTCTAGATATTTTTCGGAATCCATAGATCGATCCAAGCTTTAAAATATAATATATTTTAAAAATCTTGAGTGACATTGGCTTCTGATACCAATTGTGGAAACTAAAAAGGGGGGGGGGTATGAGAAAAATTGTACAGTAAAAGTTTAGTTCTAAAATCAATAGATTCGAGTATATGTTCAACCGACCAACAATATGAACAAACAATGTATATATCTACTAACAATAACCTAACAAGCGATAAGTAAGAATCACAACAATATAAAGAGATAGGGAAAGAAACAATCAAACCAAGACACCAAGATTTATAGTGGTTAGGCTACGAAGCTCCTTTTCACCCTACTCAACTCCCCGAGTATCCCACTCGAGATTTTACTATGTCAACAAGTTCCCTTTAGGCGGAGAAAACCGTTTACACTTCGCTTACGTTGTTTTCCTACACTAAGCTAAATGTCGAGTTCTAATCTTAGCTAGAACCAATCTACCACTTCACAAGTAATACACAATCACAAGATCTACACTATCGGATTTATACACTATCCAATTTACACAATCACACAAGATAATCAAGATAGAGATTTGGTTCTTAGAAGAAAGGAGAAATCACTAAATTACAACAATTCGTTTCTTGGCGAATACGAGAGTTCTTCTCTTGCACTTGATAGAGGAATATGAAAGAAAAGATTAGATCACTTGAAACAAGATTAAACAATGTTAGTGATCAAGATATTTAGTGAGAGAAATAAGGTTTAGAAAGAGAAAGATAACTGAAAAAATCATGCAAAGAGGTATGTTTTTCAGCTGGGAATAGTGCAGTATTTATAGCCAGGAAATCCCAACGGTCAGCTGGTGGCGGTCCCGGTAGTCCCAGATATATCTAGGGGCCGCCCAGCCTATCAGGGAGCCACCACTAGACTGACGCTTCCTTTCTTATCTTTTAGTGGGGAAGGTTAAATCTGGTGTGGAAGATTCTATTTTGGGGGAAAAACCAGATTTGAATTTTTATGTTTAAATAAAACATTTTTTTAATTAGGTTGTTGGGGTGTTTGGGTGGTAGTTTTGGTTGGTGTTGAAGTCGGGGTTTTGGGTTTGCGGTGTGTGGTACGTTAATATAGGGGGGGGGTGTATTTTTTAGGTAGGGTGGAGTTTCTAAGGTGAGGTAGTAACAAAAGTGATTTTAAAAACACTTAGCGAACCAGACAATTGCATTCGGGTATATACAAGTAAACCTACGATTTATAATATGAATATTATTTATAACAATCATACGTGAACAAGAATGTGTGAATCGTATACCTTTCCTAAGAGCCATCAAGTGAATATAGATACATAAAATGGGTCTGAACGCAACACACACACCCATCAGCCCACACATCCACCGCCCACCAGGGCCTGTGGGCAAAACGATGCTTTCTTCGCTCCCCCAAACCTAAAAACCTAGCCCAGACCCCACCCCACTCCACTACATGACCAGCCCTCCTATCCCCCATCCAACTATCTCCACCCACCCTACCTCTCGCCGGTTATGCATCTTATGGGGTGGTGCGACCAACGACCAACACCCAGCAACCACCCCAAAAACCTCTCCCGAAGACAGCGCCCAGAACTAAACACCCCCGGACGCCCGTTACACTGGCTAACATCCCTACGTTCAGCCACCCGCTCTAATCCACCACTACATGACAACCCTACCACCCTCGTGATGAGGATCACCTGCAGCCATGGGGCAGCATGCCCCCAATGAACAGAAACCAACCCCGCCAGATTTTGATTTTTACCGCACGCGAGCTATCAGCCACACGACGTACCATCCATAACACATCACCGTCACACACAGAGTGTAGTGGAGGACTGAAGAGAGAGAAGCACTCAAGACTGTATCTATATATATGTTATCTTATCTATTGACCGACGTGGGATGCGCCACCAATCATCCAGATTGGATTGAGAGTGATAACCAACCTCCGCACACACAAAACGGAGAGAGAGCCAACACGAGTTGTGTCTCTGCAAATATCTCTATCTCAAACATACAACTGTTTATCTTAATCACCAAACCTCCAAACCACCAGCACGAGCCCGTTACACACACACACACACATAGAAACACACTGTGTGTCTCCCGACAGACCTAACCTCTCACACACACAACGAATTATCTCTAGTGAGTCACACCGCTTGTGTATGACACAATTACTCTTTATACTCTCTCTACGTGGTTTATAGACATATCCACACACATATGCGTATCTCTCCTCAACCGTGCTCGTATATAGAGGTGTGGTGGTGAGTGCGTATATAGCGAGAGAGATATACACACACACATGGAGCGCCAATTACTATCGCATGAGAGTATTGTCTAATTTGGGAGTGAGAGAGTGAGGAGAGACCTCGACACACCTGGAGAGAGATGTGTGTATGAAAACCACAGCAAAGACTTACACACCACACCATACTCTTCTTGCACATTTCGATGTGATTAGACATCCTGACATTGAGCGAGAGCGCTCTAACTCTAAGAGAGACTCTCAGCGAGAATATGGGAGGAGAGGGATTATTAAAGGAAAGTGTTCTCTCTATCCACAGGCTCGTTAAAATATCACATCGATAGGGTTAGTAAGTTATGGATAAATATGATAGCATTGGTACACCAATGGCTACTAAACCTAAGCTAGATGCAGATTTGAGTAGAACACCTGTAGACCAGACACGATATCGTAGTATGATTGGGTCACTCATGTATCTGACTTCTAGTAGACCAGACTTAGTGTAAGCAGTATGTTACTGTGCATGTTATCAAGCGAGACCAACAGAACGCACCTCAAGGAGGTTAAAAGGATCTTTCGGTACTTGAAGGGAACCATCAACATGGGACTCTGGTATTCAAAGGCGTCTGGTTTTGAACTAACTGCTTTTTCAGACGTTGGTCACGTAGGTTGCCTTGATACTCGAAAAAATACTTCTGGTGGAATATAATTCTTAGGTGACAAGCTAGTCAGTTGGATGTCCAAGAAGTAGGTTTGCACCTTAATGTCAACTACAGAAGCAGAGTACATGGCGTTATACGCGAGTTGTGCTCAAGTTCCTTGGATGAGAACACAACTTAAGGATTATGGCTTTGACTAAAACAAAATACCATTGTATTGTGACTCTCAGTCAGCCATAGCCATCTCGTGCAACCCAGTGCAAAACTTCCGCACCAAACACATTGTTGTCCATTACCACTTTATAAAGGAACAGGTTGAACATCGTATAATTGAACTATACTTTATCAGATCTGAATACCAATTAGCTGACATGTTTACGAAAGCCCTTTCATAAGAAAGATTTAAGTATCTTGTTAGATGACTCGGTATGAGATGTTTGACTCCAGTAGAACTCGAGGTTCTGGAAAATGAATATTCTTGATAGATCATCAAACATCGACATGTAAATATATTTGAGAAACAAAATATAAAAATATAGAATTTCAAAAACAAAATACAAAATCATAAAATCAAGAATTCCAAAAAGAATCTTCTCGACATGTCTCTTGGAATCGATAACATTTACGTCCCTAGAAATGTCAATTAACATTGACACGGGTGTGTAAATGAAGTTCGAGCAAGAGTTAAAATGTTTCAAAACATGTCATTTCTAATTTTCTTAATGGCTTATACCCGGATTTCAAAGAAAGGAAAGTTTATCTATAAAGGTAACTTTTTCTAACAACGAGAAAAACAATTTTCTCGGTCTTGAGAAGTTTATACAAGACATTCTAAGTTTTAAGCTCAAGAAAGGATAGTGTACGCATAAGTGCGCGTATCTTTAGCGTTAGAAGAGAAGTCTTCTAACATATGGTTTTTCAAAAGTTAAACACAATTTTTCAAGAATTTCTCAACGACGATTCCTCATAAATCTTTCAAAGACGGTCATTTTATCATTGTGGTGTCATTTTTATAAATGTGTCAATTGTTGAGGGGGAGTCTTTCAAAAACCAAAGTTTTAATTTTTTTAGATACATCATCTCACGGCAACTTTAATGTATTCAAAACATTATCAAAAGTCTCTTAATAACAAAACGGTAATAATGACAACTTACTTTCGAATGTTTGTTATAAGATGATTCAGTGTCTGAGCATAATTTTTCAAGAATTCTTTAATGAAATTTCATAATCTTTCAAAATTGTGTGCTCAACACTTAATAGTTTTGATGTTTGTTGAACGCGTTGTTTTACGACTATCTTTATGTGTTTATAAACATATAGTGTCCGAGTATAATTTTTTCTAGTATTCTTCAATGACATTTCATAAACATTCAAAAATTATGTACTCGACACTATCTCCATCCCTCAACATTACATTGGTGTTATTTCAGCGACAATTGGTGTCACATGTATTGTTGAGAGGGAGCAAGCAAACCCAAAGTTCCACATAATTCATGCTAAAACATTTCTCATCCCTTGAATTTTTAAAGACAAATTTTAATCACTTGGTATTTCAAAAACTAAGTGACTTAGTATTTAAAATAAGGGGAGAAATGTGATTAAAATATGATCTTGAAAACAATAAGTTATCTAAAATACTCAAGGTGCTTTTCACTCTTACCCACATGTGTGAAACACTTTTGTTTATCGATGCACGTGCGAAGGGGGAGTTTTCCAAAAGATGAAACTCTCAAAGTGTCAAACAATTTTGATAATTTTACAAACACTTTGATTTATTTTTAATGGTTTTATGGTTACGATAGTATACCCAACAACCTATCAATTTCACGATGATTCTGAAGTCCTAAGGTGGTTAGGTTAGGTATTAGTCCTATGATCCAACCAGAACCGGAGGGGTCTACCCAAGAATAATCCATAGTTAGAGATAGCAGTCCTTAGGTATGATTTGGAGAAGAATAAGAAACAGGAATAATGTTGACTAACGCATAAGCTAACACTAGAATAATCACAAGGTGTTAGTAATGACGTCTTGTTAAACATTGAATGGGTTGAAGAATGAAAAAGAAATGTAAGGATAAAGGGTGTAAAGAAAAAAGTCCTCCATACAACTTAAGGCAGAAACCATGTCAATACATATGCTATGATTCTTCACAAAGATGAATTCTGGCATTAAAGAAAGACATCATGGACCCAGTGATGCACTACACAACCCTTCCTAGCTATTCTAGTTTCTCTCAAAAGATTCTTGTCTCATTTGTCACGGAGATCAACATGACTTTTATTGACTTTCTCACTCTGAATTAGTTAATATTGAAAAGGTGGCAGTCAGCTCCAGCCTTCGATCACTAAAACTAAAACACACAAATCGAGTCTAGAGCTAAGAGATCAATAAATAAATCTCATCAAGACACAATTCCTGATAAACACTTATGTTCAACATTAAGAACACAAGTGATAACAAAGAGTCATACGCATTATCCTTGTGATTATGCCAGAACATTTAGAGTGATACTCTTTAGTATTCACAGTGACAAATGGAAATCCTTCCAGTGTCATCATTAAACACACTGTGGTAGGTGACTTGCGAGATTCGAGATTCTATATGAATCAAGTTGTGTCAACTGGATATCGATTTTGGTCTAGTAAATGAATTGATGACTCAATCAGTAAGATAGTAACTAAATGATTCAATCTTATCGTGTTGTCTGCTTTAAGACATTTCGGTAATGAGAACAAGCAAGTTCGGTGAATCTAATGCATTTACGTTAGAGGATCTAACACTTTGAGCTTGAAACCCTGTCAAGGAGGTTCTTTGAATCTACCTGATCACAGGTACAGTAGTTATACTGTAAAACAGGGAACCGAAAGTTTACATAACCGAACTTTGACGAATGACAAAGCCATATTCATCCATATCTGTTATTTATTACAACATAATTGCAGGTCTAGACGATGGCGTAACTACCCCCTTCCAGTTGAGTTGGGTTCATAACCACATGCTCATGCTCAATCGACAAATATAAAGACATGATGAAAGATCAAGTACTTGTTACTAAAGTCTTCTACAACTTTGATATTCAAGATTTTCCTTAAAGATAACAAGATTATCAAGACAAAGATTATCAAGGGAGATTGTTAGAAAGCTTTCAAGATGAAGCAAAGTATGAGCATGTTGGTCAAGACACAAGATCGCAAGATGGCGAAGACAACAAATACAATACAAGGAAAAGATATAAAGATCTGGTATTAAAAGAAAAAGTCAAAAGACAATGTCAAAGGCTCTAGATCAAAGATCACACAGCATAAAGGAACAGGCCTACAACAAAGATAATGACCAAGACCAAGACCAAGACGCAAGAGCTTAACGATAATATAATTTCAACGACCTCACTTCAGAGGAGATTGTTAGCCTCAAATATTGAGTCAACAATAGAAGTATCGGTCATTCAAAAAAGTAGTCCCAGTCATTAATAAATGTGCGTTGTAATAGGCTAGAAAGGGAATCAGGCTCTATTATTAGTCTAATATTGTACACGTTGTGGGCTTAAGCCCAACCAAAACCCAAGTCTGGCCCATGGTAAGAATACCCTAGGCGTCCTAAATGGACTAGGAGTATAAATACCCCTCTTCACACAAGGAGAGAGGTTGATTGTTTATTGTATTTATTTATGTGCAAGAATAATCCAATTCTCTCTTTCCTCTCTTATTTCTTCTTTTTCTCTCATCTCTTTTCTATCTTATTCTCCTCGATTATTTCTTGTATGGTTGTCATGGTGAAGTGAAATATACGAGTTCCTACATTTTGGTTTTAGTAATCAGAGGCTGGAGATGATTGCCACCTTTTTAATATCAACTAACTCGGAATGAGAGAGTCGATAAATAACGTGTTTATCTCCATGATAAATGAAACAAGTATCTTTTATGAGATCTTGAGTGGCTTGGAAGGGTTGTGCATTGCATCACTGGGTCCATGATGTTTATCTTCAATACCAGAAATCATCTTTGTGATTCTATTAGCATATGTATTAACCCGGTTTCTGCCTAAGTGTATGGAGGGCTTATTTCTTTTCACCCTTTATCCTTACATTTCTTTTTCATTCTTAAAGCCCTTTAATGTTTACCAAGACGTCATTACTAACACCTTGTTGTGATTGTTCCAGTGTTAGCTCGTGCCTTAGTCCACATTATTCCCATATTTTCATTCAACCCCATATTTACATTCAACTCCATATTTCCTAAAGACTTCTAATTCTATCTAATGGAATATCCTTGGGTAGATCCCTCCAATTCTGGTTGGATCATTGGACTTATACCTAACCTTAACCATCTTATGACTTCATCGCCGCCATGAATTAGTTGGTTGTTAGGTATAGAGATCATCACTATCAAACCATTTAAAAATCATTTAAAGTGTTTGATATAAATCAAAAAGTTTGACACTTTGAAGTTTCTTTCTTTTGAAATGCTCCCCCTACACATGTGCATTGATATTTGAAATTGTTTCGCACATGTAGGAAAGAGTTTGCACTTGAGTCAAAGATGATTACATTTAATCCAATTTTCTCCCCCTCAAAAATAGCATACCATCTCTCTAAGTTTTTCAACACATTTTATCATGAATTTCATCATCAAAATCTTATCTAACCATTAGATCTTGGTGTTGATTTTTGATTTGTATTCTACTCTTTAATTCCTTTATTTTAGTACTAAAGTTCACCACAAAAAGTTCATTGTTCATCGTATTAAATTCATTTTGAATAACCATTTTCACTGTTCCATCAGTTCACACACTTCACATAGTACCGTTATTCATCATTTTCTAGATCCTGATAACCTTAAACCTTAAATCTAACATGATTTCTACTAGATAACAATCATTCAATCATGATTACCTGACCCTAAACCACCTAATATTTTACCACCTCTCAATGAACCTAATGAATTTGTTAAACCTAATAAGAAACCTGATAAATCACTTAAAGCTAAGAAGACTACTAGAACCATGAATCTAGATCCAAAAAATACTATAAGGCATGCTAATATGTTGAATAAGTCATCTTGGGTTAATGTTAAAAGGGTTACAACCAGATCTAGCTCATAAGGGGATGAGTTGGGTTTGGATAGTGAGGAAATAGAAGATGGGCATGTTGATGGGGAAGGTATGGAGGTTAGGAATGTCATAACTAAAGAAGACCTGGTGAATGATGAGGGTTTGGGTATCAAGGAGATTAGGGGTGAAGCTAGGAAGAGTATGGATAATATGAAGGGGATGTATGGCAATGTATTTAATAGCAATGTAAGTGAAATGTTCCCTAAACTTAATAATTCAAATTTGAGTAAGAATAATAATAAGAAGAATAGCCTTGATAGGAATTTGTTTGAAATACCAATTCTATATGAACTCAATGACTTTGTGGGAGGTAAGGATTTTGGTATTTATGGTAATTTTTTCTGATATGAATGATGTGAATAGGGGAATGGGTAATAATGAGGATATGTATGGTTAGGATAAGAATAATGTTCAAGCTATGAAGGATGTGGAAATGCAGGATAATAGTAATATTAAAAAACTAATTCTTTTAGTAGAGCTATACAAGGTGCTAGTTTTAGTGGAAATAATAAGCTAAAATTGGTTCCATGTGCTATTAATAATAAGGGTAGGAAATTTGTTGATATAGACCCAGTGATTGAGGAGGGTAGCAAAAAAGTAGGGATTAACTGTGGTGGGTCATTTTGTTGGTTTTAAAACGAGTTATAGTGAGATTGTGGGTTATTTAAGAAGGATGTGGAGACCCTATCAGTTGGATGTGATTATAGTAAATAAGGGAGGCAGTGTTTTGAAAGGCTCAAGGCGCACTAAGGCGCAAAGGGCCTATGGAGCCTTGAGGCGAGGCGCAGATTAAGGCGCGGGCTTCATGAATATGAGTCGCATTAAATTAAGTAATTTATAATAATTTAGGCAAAAATTTATAGATTAATGATGACTTAAATAAGACTAAAATAATTAATGTATCTAAAAAAATGAATAGTTAAACCCAAAATATCAAGAAATGTATAATATTCATGGCATGACGAGATTACGTTATCTCATGCGTAAAATAAAGGGAGGAATCTATATGTGCAGACACTTGAATTGAACGACCAAACACTCAAATTGATTGATTTATTTAGTTTCTATGTAGTTTCTAGGTAATCTTTTATTAACATATGAGGGCGATGAATGTTAAATTCGAAAAGAAAGTTTAAAAATCCGTCACCTTTTCTAGGCGCGCCTAGGCTTAAGGCTCTAAATCCTAAGGCTCTGCGCTTTTTGTGAGCCTTGTGCATGTGCGGAGCCTCGATCTGAAAAAATCCCTAGAGCTTGAGCCTTAGAGCCTAGGCGCGCTTTTTAAAACTCTGGAGGGAGGGTTGTATTTCTTTAAATTTAAGTTTGAGGATGGGCTACAGAATGTAATTGAGAATGGGCCTTGGCTAGTGGATCAAAAGCCATTTTTTATGCAGAGGTGGGTAGCTGTCATTTGTCTAAACAAATCTGAACCAGTAGAATCCCACTATGGGTTAAGATTTATAATGTACCACTTGAGTCTTGGAATGTAAAAGTAATAAGCAGAATTGCTAGTAGAATTGGAAATCCTATTATCATGGATAAGGTGACTACTTCTATGTGTGAAAGAGGATATGGGAGGGCCATTTTTGCTAGAGTGTTGATTGAAGTTAATGTAGCTAATGGGTTTGTTGAGAGTGTTGAAATATGGTATAGAAACTTGAATAGAACAATGGAGTTGAGAGTGGAGTATGCATGGCAATCACCTGTCTGATCACATTATTATGTGTTTAGACATAGTTTCAAGGGATGTAACAATAGATTTCTTAGTGAGGAAGAGAAAATTGAAAGGAATGAAGCAAGAGTGGAGGCTAGTACTAAGAGTAGTAGTGATCCAGTAGGGAATCAGGGTTGAAAATCTATTATTTATAGAAGATTTAACATAAATGGTGCAGAACCTGCTAATGATCCACCTTATTAGTTTGCTCCCAGTTCTTCTTACTTTAATAGAGGTGTTATGAATGGTGGAAGAGATAGATATAGTAGTAGAGGAAGGGTGGAATAAATGGAAGAGGAATGTTTAGTGGTGGGCAAATAAATGATGATAAGAAGTATGTACCTATTAGGAATAATGGCAAAGAAAAAGTATTAGTTATGGAATATTTGCATATACAAGGGAAGGAGCAGAATGGGAATAATAGTGAAGATAAGAATGTGAAGTTTATTGCTCAGAGGAACTTTAATACCAACAACAGGTTCTCTGCTCTTGCTGAGGAAGAAGAGGAGGATAGGATGAATGAGTGGAATGGTATTAAAGTTAACATTGATGTTGCTCATGGTATGGGGGTTCCAATTGATGAGGAAGAAATTCAGAAGTGCCACAAGATTTACAACAATACTACAAGAAAAAATATGCTAATATGGAGAGAGGGGAGAAAAGAAAGTTACTGCAAAATAAGATTAGAATTCTGGAAGGAGATATTAGTTCAAGGAGGAATAATATTAAGCTTAAATCCCAGAAAGTAGCCAATGAATGTGTAGTGTATGAGATGGAGAACATAGGAAATTCTAGGAATCAAGCTTATAAACTAGTCTATGATGATGCTTACAAGAATGAATTAGTATTGATCCAGGATTTGGTTTTGAAAAAGCAATGTGCAGAAGTGAAAGTCTTCATCCTATCTGAACAACATTTGACTGATGTTGTTAAAGAAAGTTAGACTGCTGAAATGTTTGAGTTCTACCAAGGTAGAATTGCTGAGAATGGGAAGGATAGGAATGAGAGTAGTAAGGGTATAGTTTTTGAAGGTACTATGGAAGATGAAGTGGGTAGAGATCTCTCTGCACATGCTGATTTCATGACACAAAATAAAGTATCAAGCCATGTAGATGCTTCAATCACAAATACTCTAGGTAATGATTATGTAGGTTCCTCCTCTTTCATCAAATGAGTATCAAAATTGTTGCATGGAACATTAGAGGTATGATCTACACCGCTAAGCAAGATGAAGTTAAGCTTTTTATTTCTAAAAATAGATTGAATATGTGTGTTGTTATTGATACAAGACTTAAGAAGAAAATGGTTAATAAGGCTTGTGAGAATGTTTTTGGGGTTTTAAGTTGGGTATTTAATGCTACTGGGTGTAATAAGGGCTGTAGTTTTGCTGTAGGCTGGGATAGTAATGTTATTGATGCCAACCTTATAGCTAGTTATGACCAAGTAATACATTTTGAAGTGAAGATAATTAATGATAAGAGGAAATTCTTTTTCTCTTTTATCTATGGTGAAAATAAGCCTAAGGATAGGCTTAAATTATGGGATAATCTTAGTGAGCACATAAATGTCATTGATAACCACCCATAGACTATTCTAGGTGATTTCAATGTTATTATGTATGTTGATCAACACTCCAAGGGTAGTATTGATAACTATCATAGAGTTAAAGAATTTAGAGGCTGTATGGAGCATTTAGATATAGAGGACTTGGCCATGAATGGCTTGTTGTTTTCATGCGTGCAAAAAATAAAGGACCCAGATAATGGTATTATGAATAAATTAGATAGGATTATGGGTAATAATGAGTTCCTTGATCAATTTCAGAGTTTTTATGCCACTTCTAGCCTTATATCACATCTAACCATAGCCTTGGCCTTTTGACCATTCCTAATGTTACTATGAAAAGAAAGAAGTCTTTCAGGTTTATGAACTTTCTATCTGATAAGAATGAGTTTCACTAGACTGTTAAAGAGAAATAGAATGAGCCTATCAATGGCTACGCTATGTTTGTTTTGACAAGAAGACTCAGGGGAATGAAGAAGCACCTCTGCTCCCTTAATAAGAAGAATGGCAATGTGTACGAGAAAGTAAAAGTCTTTGAGATGAATTAAAGAAAGTCCAAATTGAGCTTGATAAAGATCCTCAATATGTCAAGCTTAAAAAGGATGAAATGCACCTTAATAGTGCTTATAGAGAGGTTGTTCTGGATGAAGAAAAGGTGTTGAAACAAAAGACCAAGGTGGAATGGCTAAAGTAGGGAGATCATAATAGTGCAAACTTCTATAACTTGTTAAAAGGAAGGCTTAATAGAAGCAAAATCATTAGTATAAGAGATGATTTGGGTAGAGTGTACCAGGATGAAGATGTTGCAGGGTTTGTTTCACATTTTCAGACTTTTCTTGGTACTTATGATGAAGTCTTCCCTATTGAAGAACTTGATGAGTTGTTTAATAACAAATTGGATCCTGAGATTGCTCTGTCCATGATTAAAGAGGTTTTTGATGAAGAAATTAAAGCTACATTGAATGGAATTGATGACAACAAGGCTCCTGGGCCAGATGGATTCACTTCTAGGTTTTTCAAAGCCTCTTGGGAGATACTCTCTCCGTCCTACTTTTATTCTCCTTATTTGACTTTTTGAAGTCTTTCTTTTTCAACTTTAATCTTTAATATTTTTGTTTGTGTTAATAATACTTTATAAAAATTATACCAATGAAAATATATTTAAAATCCAATTCATTCATATATTTTGCATCAAGTATTATATAACACAAATAAAAATATTAAAGATCAAAGTTGCAACAGAAAGACTTCAAAAAGTCAAATGAGGACAATAAAAGTAGGATGGAGGGAGTAACTGGGAAGGACCTTTGTTCAGCAGTGAGGGAATTCTTTTCTAGTGGGAAGATGCTTGGGAAATCAAATACTACCTTAATCTTTTTAGTTCCTAAATGCAATAACCCTATGAAAGTTACTGATTATAGACCCATTGCATGCTGCAATGTGGTCTATAAGTGTATTATTAAAGTTATAACTAACAGGATTAAGGTTGTACTCAAAGATTTAATTGACACTAACCAAAGTGCTTTCATTGAAGGGAGACAAATAAGTCATAATATAATGGTGGCGTTGGAGCTAATGTGTGGTTATTCTAGAAACAAGAAGATTGGAAGATGTAATTTCATAGTTGATATCTAGAAGGCGTATGATACAGTCTCTTGAGACTTCTTAAAATTTAGTCTTTTCAAGTTTGGTTTTCACAAGAGAAAGGTGGATTGGATTATTATATGTTTGTGCTATGCACCCTTTTCTATTAGTGTTAATGCTGAGTTTTATAGGTTTTTAAAGCTAAAAGGGGTCTCAAACAAAGGGATCCAGTATCCCCCTACTTGTTTACTATAGTAATAGAGGTATTTACTTTGATGCTTAGAAGGTAGGTTAACAAGGAGAAGAAATTTAAGTAACATTGAGGATGTAAGAAATTAAGCATTCTAAATTTATGTTTTGCTAATGACTTGATGTTGTTTTGCCATGGTGATGTAATATCTGCTGCTATTTTGAGAAGGGCTTTAGATTAAATCTGTTTAGCTTCTGGGCTTAAACCAAATATGGCTAAGAGCATTGTTTTCTTTAAGAATGTGAATGATGATGTAAAGAGGGATATTAAAACTGTCATGCCATTTAATGAAGGTATGCTCCTAGAAGTTAAATACCTGGGAATTCCTCTGAATTCTAATAAAATTTCTAAGAGTAACTGCAAAGTTCTATTGGACAATGTGAAGAAGAGGATTGATGCCTGAAGGAACAAGAATTTTTCTTTTGCTGGGAGACTACAACTGATTGCTTTAGTTTTTAATTCCCTTAATGTGTTTTGGTCTTCCATTTTTATTCTTCCTCAGGGTATATATGAAGATGTTGATAAACTCTTGAAAAATTTCTTGTGGAGAAATGATAAGAAGAAGAGTTGTAAGTATAGTGTTTCTTGGAAAGAGGTTTACATGCAATAGAGTGAAAAGGGTCTAGGGCTTAAATTTGTCCAGACTTGGAATGAAGCTCTTATAGCAAAGCACTTGTAAAACATTATTATTAACAAGAACTCCATTTGGGTAAAGTGGGTGAAGAACCAGTGGTTAAAAGATGATAGTATATGGGTTGTGCAAGCGAAATATGATAACTCATGGAGTTGGAAGCAAATTCTCAGCCTGAGAGATAAGATTAAAAACTTTGTGCAATTTAGGATTGGTAATGGGAGTAAATGTTACTTCTGGTTTGACATATGGCATAAAAAAAGGACCCATATGTAATTTGGTTACTATGAGTTGCTAATGTAACATAAGATTGACCTGAAGGTTAAGGTTGATGAATTAATTAACAACGGTACATGGAAGTGGCCTAGAGGTTAGAGTGAGAGGTACAATGAGGTTTCACATGTTTAATTTCCTAATGTTAGTGATAACCTGGAAGATAAAATTGTTTGGATCAATAAAAAAGGAAAAGAGAAGAATTTTAGTATGCATGAAGTATGGAAAGGTATTAAACAAGATTCTGCAAAAGTTATCTGGTGTAATCATGTCTGGTTCACACAGTGTATGCCTATGCACTCCTATATTTTGTAGATGGCTATCAAAAGGAGACTCAAGACTCAAGACAGGATTTTAAGGTGGCTTAATATTCAAGACATGTGTTTTCCTTTTTGCAAGAAATGCAAGGATTCTCATAGCCATCTATTTTTTAGCTTCAGTTTTACTAGAAGGATGTGGGAAAGGTTGAAAGGTATTGCTAAGCTTGAATACATTTCTAATTCATGGGCACAAATTATTTCTAGTATTGTGAATATGCTTGCTAAGAACACTATTTGGAGTGTGATCCAAAGGCTTGTTCTTGGGGTCTCTGTGTATTTTATTTGGCAGGAAAGAAACATTTGACTCTTTAGGAATGCTGGTAGAACTGATAAGGAATTATTTAAGGTTGTATTTGAGTCTATCAAGTCTAGGCTTATAGGATTAAAGCTTAAGGTTGCTCCTGATGTGATTAAAGCTACTGAGGTATGGAGTGTTCCTATTGATAGAATGAGCAAATATAAGAATATTTTAGATGAGTTAATCTCTGATAATATGGATAGTCATAAAGACAACTTACCTTTTATGGCCTGATGCTTGTAGGAGTTTTAGGGAATATTAGATTAGGAATAGAGGGTTATGCACTACAGATGAAAACAGGTTCCATGGTCTGCTTCCTTATGATAATATTTATGTAGTGGGTGAGCCTATTTCCATGACCAAGTTTTCTCAATTGGCTACTTTGTATAATCTGTGTTGCCCGTCTATTATGAGTGTTTGGTCTTATTTGGTTATTTTAGCTCGTTTTTAAAGGTAAAAGGTATGTGTAATTAAGCACATACCAGTCCATGAAAATAGTGGTGATGGAGTAGGGCCTATTGCTTTAGTTCAGCATACTAATCTATGCTTAGTAACTAATTTGTGTTGGTCTCTTACTAACGGTGTTTGGATTGTTAGGCTGGTTGAGATTTGGTTATGCACTACAGAGGAAGACCTGAACCATGAGCTGCTGATCTATGGTAGTTTTAGTGAAGATGAAGTGCTAACTATCATAGTTCTATATTTCTATGTGTTTTAGCTAGTTGATATGTGTTTATCACATATTATTTTTCTTTATTAAAATTAGCTTAAAACACCAAAAATGCATGGAAAATACAATGTATATGTATGTTTTGTCAATTGAATTATGCAGGTAATGGATATATCAAATATGGACAAAAACAAGCCAAAAAGGACAAACCCGAGCACGAGATTAGAAGAGTGCAAGAAATCAAAGCCGAAGGCGTATACATCTTTAAATGGACCAACTCGTACCTATTTAATGGGCCGAATCAACCCATTAAGATTTATACTATATAAAACCTTAGACTTTTTAATACAAATCCAAGTCCATTAATCCTAAAACCCATTCCTGGCCCAAGAAATAACAAAAGCCCAAATCAAAATCATATTACCCGGGTTCAAGTCAACCTATGATAAAAGATGGGTCAAAGTTACTGTGCCTCCATCCTTTTCCGTCTTTTCATAACGAGTAACAGAGTACGGGTAATTCCCACTCCCCTCACACACACTCAAGCCCTTCTAGAAGGCTAGCCTGACACATTTGCATCACCCAAGGCTACCCTGGAGATCCCTAGCATTTTCATTGGTTGTGGTTTGCTGGCACATGATCCAAGGGCTCATATTGATGGATTCAAAGTTTGTTGAAGATCAAGGGCTATGAATAGATGAAAGGAACGCTCCTGAAGACCTAGAACCTTCTACTTAGCACTATAAATAGAGGGGATATTTCACACAACGCATGAATCTAGCTTTAGTAAAATTGAGTAGCTTGTAGTTTTTTAGCTTATTGTTTCATTTTTAATGTAATTTCTTCTTTTAAAGTTTGTAAATGTTTGATTATTAATAAAATCTCAGTTTTACTTAAATTGTTTAATGAATTCCTGTTTTACTTTTATGCCAGTTGATTTAATAAGTGTTTAGAAATGATCAAATAAGCTCAATAAGCTCTCCTTTACTCCTTAAGCTAGCACTTAATCAATTAAGCTTTCTAAAGCTTAACTGAATTATCATATTTCCTTAAGACACCTCAAAGAAAGTTTAAGCTAATTTGGATGATAAGCCAATAATGGAACGGCTTATAGAGACTTTACCAACTTATCTCTGATAAGCTGGAGCTTGTAGATAAGCTCCTTTGAGCAAATTAGATCCCTGTTAAGCTGGAATCAAGGTACACATTTTCTTTTACTCTTTTTAAGCTTAAATATGAGTTTTCAAGGTACATATTTTCTTGCTTATTGCTACTTATTTGTGCTTATTCAGTTTTGATATAGCTTAATAAGTCAAGTTTATGGTTTTGAATAGTTTAATTTGAGTTTAGGTAGAATCTGTCTAAGATTTTAGTTTATAGCTTATTATCGTAGCTTATTCAACAATGCTTATTTAACCTTAGTATTTGCTTATCTGTTTTCAAAAATCAGGGCTTATTTGGATCTATTTTGGCTTAAATATGAGTTTTCAAGTTCTTAAAGGGGTGTTTGGCATAAGCAGTCTTAACCTAAGTTAAGACTGCAAGGCTAATTCTTAGGATTTAAACTAGTTTTAGCTCTAATTTGGCTTAAGTAATAGCTTTAATAAGTTTAGGAGTGGTTTTGATAAGATTAGTAGTTTGTTTTGTCACAAGTCAAATCTGTTAAGTTTATAAGACCTTCATGTAGATTATTTGATTAATGCATTTAAGGTATGGATTATATGCTTAATTTGGCTCACCATGTATCAAGGTGAATCTGTTTTGAAAACATTTTGGCTTGGTTTAGCCTTTTGAATCCTTTTGTCAAAAATTGTCAAGTAATTTAAGTGTTTTAAGTTTAATCTTCAAGGTCTGAATTTGCAGACAATTTGAGATCATTTCCTAGCTTAGCTGTAGGATCGATATACCCAAGTATATTAAGCCTTTAGCCTGTAAAGGATGTTACTTCCTTGAATAAATCCAAGTCGATAACAATGAAACACT
>BQNB010008106.1:32422-79569 GCA_026074375.1 Tanacetum coccineum
AGTATGACATTCGCTAGTGCATTCAGAAGGTTTATGTATCTTCTTCTTGAAGTAATTCAAGACCTACATTACTCCCACTCGCTTCTTGCAAAGTGAGACTCCCACTGCTTTTTATAAAATGAGACTATTCTCAAATAACTCAGCATAACGAGTAACATAAACTTTGTTCTCGTGTGGGTTGTAGAAGTGACATCTCATCATTTCTTTTGGGTATCCTAACAAAATACACTTAACATTTCTAGGATTTGTTAATAATAATCTTCAAGAGATCTTAACAAATTTAGAAATTCAAATGACACATTTATTACTAGAATAATGTCTCAATTATCTAACCTTGATCTCTTTTAGGAGTTAAATAAGTTAAGGTCGTCATTAATCAAAACAATATCAATATATAGTTTGATTACCCTTGTTGGACATACCATAAAATTGTGGTATTCCAATAAGATTACAATAGTGAGTGACATCTCACATTTCATTAGATGAACTTATACTTTATGGCTTTTCCTATTTACCAACTTAAGTTAAAACGTAATGGTATCAATAGTATTACTAAGCCAATTACATGCTTTTTATAAGTCTTTGATCAAGTCAACGACTTAATGTGTATGTACAAACAAGTATACATAAACATCCAATACATTACTATTCATTATAAGTCTTTGACCAAGTCAATGACTTTATGTACATGTCTTAACATGAAGACATAACAAATTAACCTTTTTTACTTTACGTTATAAGTCTTTTCATAAGTAAAATACTTAGTGTACATGTCTTAACAAGAAGACATAATAATTATTAAACTAAAGTAAAAATGAGTGCCGACACATGGCCTCTATAGTAAATTCAAGTTAATTTCAAACTTCATGTTTATGATTTCCAAGTAAACATAAGCATGCAGCTTACCTTTTCATCTTGACATATTTTCTTAATAGGGCTACATACATTAAATGTGTAGAATTCCTAGTAGAGTAATAGTTTTCTTACTTTGCAGTCACGAAAACCATTAGTCATAAGAGAACCATTAGTCATATTGTTCTAAGTTGTTCCTTGCACATAATAAAGATTTCTCCCACTTGTGCAGGGTACAACTTCTTTGCATAAAACAACACCACACTAGTTAGTTTGTTTGTATCGACAATATGGCAGTGTCAAGCTTACAGCTAGTGTATATAGAACTCCATCGATTAATAAGGAATCGTGCATAACTATCATGTAGATAACATTAAACGAAAGTGACATCTCAAAGGCAACAAGTTATCAAAGATAATACACGATGATTCTTTACTAAATAAAGATGTTTCACACTTGAAAAGTAATTTATTATTTCAAGCCAAGCCAGAAATAAAGTAAGATGCCTATGAGGTAAACAACTCATAACTCCCACTGGATTTGACATCATTGCAAGTTTGTCATTTTTGTTTCATAAAATGCATTGCTCCCACTAGATCTGACAACATTGTGAGTGTTCCTTCACTAGTGAAAAGTATGTAGAAATTTATACATCTTTCCAATTCTTGAATGCCTACACATTATTGCTAATGTGAGTTGCATGGACTAGTAAGCAAGTACTTAGATACCCAAGGAAGTGTGTTCAAGTTCTAGCCATCTAAGCTATTTATTAACTTGAAAATTTGGCATGCAATTCCTCCTTTATCCGTTTACTTTACCACAAGGGTGTGTAGTTCCTCTTACCGGGTTAAGGAAACAACTATAGACATGAGTTCTCTAGCTATCGCATTTTCCAGTTTTGCGGTAATATTTCCGTCTTTAATTCCTATTATAACTTTTCCACAAGTAAAAAGTATAGGAAATAGTCTTATTTTTCCAAAGAAAATAGATATTGTTTATCTTTCACAATTAAAGAATAAACCTTTGTTTACGGTATACATTGCATTAATACATTAAAAGAACTTGCAAAGTTCAGTTAGTATTTTCGATAATTCATCCCTTAAAAATTAACTACCCATGTTTATAAATATAAACAATTAATTTTACATGGGTCTAAGATCCAACTTGAAATTTCACTATCACATCAGTTGATCTGCTAGCAATGGTGAACTCAAAAGGTAATCAACGGTTGATAATTGCCTACATGTGCAACTCTTAGGGGGTGTTTATTTTCTTCTTGGTAGAGAGAAAATGTGGGCCAGAAGAGCATTAAAGCTTCCCTCTCCCCAATAAGTGGCTAATTAAAACTGCCATATAGAATCACTTAATTTAGTAAAAACCCCCTTAGTCCGTATGGGGTCCAAGTCATCGTAATCCAGGATTATAATATCAAGATCAAGGTAATATTATCCAAAATAACATTGTTAAGTTGGCATGTTTACCCCATCGTATGCCTCGGGTTAAGTTCTCACCAGGTTAACTCAAATTAAGTCGTCCAATTGAGAACGCATGTTAAATCACACTAGGTCTCTCACTTAGTGAATAAAACACCTATTGGGATTTGTAATTCACCAACTTCTCAAGCAGTGTAAAAAATAATATGCAAGTGTTCTTCCCTCATTGGATGGCAAATGACTTAATTAGTAAGGGTATAAAATTTTGATAAAAGTGTACCAAAAATTCGTGTATAAGGAAGCATGCATACATCCTTATAAAACTAGCATTTTTAAAATATTTCCATATTATATTTAAATTTCTATGTTTTAAAAATATCCCTTATATTTTAAAATCCACAACTGGTATATACAATTAGGATTAATACATTAAAATTTACAATATTTCCAAGTATAACTAATTTAATTACTACGGATAAAGTTAAATCCCCATGGGAAATAATCAAATTTAGATAGATACCAACAAGGATTTATTCCATCTTTAGTAATAATTACGACATACCATAAATATTGTTAAATCGTTAACGTAAAAATGTTTAATATTGCTTTGTTTCGTCACGGGTCTCCTTGCGGGAACCACTAAACCCATGCGTTATAGAATGTTGCAAGAAATAACAAGTTTACATATATATCGCATCACGATCTAGCAAAATGTACATATCAATATGTATACAATAAGCATGACGATCGAGTGCTTTTAGTCCATATTAATTTTTAAACATCATTTTTTGCACATATTTAAATAAAATGCCACATTTATAAATAATCAAAACCAATTCGAACAATTAATCAAACTAAAACACAACCAATATACGCAACAAACAAGAAAACTACAAAAGCTGATTGAGCAGAATTTCTGACTTCAGGCCACGATCAGGTAAGGAAAACGTCTTTCTCGCTTTTTGCACTAAACATGAAAGTTTTAGCTACTGGATTTGTGAATTCCCAAAAAAATTCATGGTCTGAATCCATACGGTTTGTCAGGAAATTAGTTTTTAATGGACAAAGGTCAAGCAATCAGTACTTAAAAACAATCAGCCACTTATGTAAATTCAAGGTCTATTAAGGTATTTAGCATCAAATAAGCAAACCACATTATCAAAGATGCATAATAGACATATTAAGCTTAATAAACCATGGTTTACATGTACGTAAACACATGGTTAACAAAATAAGCGCGAATTATAAGCCAAGCAACATAATAAGCGTGTCGGATCATGTAAAAACCCTAACCATAATTATTTTCTGTATTTTAGGTGACTTTTAAGAGTCTTTATTTCACAAAATAAATTCCTAAAATAGATCACCCTAAAAAAACAAGAAAAACATCACAAATATGCGTTTATAGGCGTTTTTACCGTTTTTATGTAATTATAAATCTAAATGAGCGGCTCTGATACCACTGTTGGAAATGGTTATCTAATAACCTAATATTATACATAATATTCTACGAGCTACGCAGCGGAATAGGAACACATATAGCAACTATAATTATCATAAAAAACATAAACGAAAAAACATACCTCTAGCAACCAAGCTAGTGAAGAAATGAGAGCCTCTTGAATATACGCACATGTATAAAACCATGCAAAACGAAACCCTTAGAGTTGCTAAAGTAATCAACCTCTACATGTATCCACACTACACGTTATACAATATTACGCAAATGCTAGTTCCTCGAACCAACAAGCAATGATCACTAATATGACAAACTTTAGGTTCCTTTTGTGGGGATCCTTTGGCATGCGTTATAACAACCCAAGATTTTTCATCAAATACAAAACCTATTTTTCTATTATCATAATTGTAAGGGGAAATTTTTTGCTTTATTACATTAGTTGTATTGTCAATATCTCAGTATGTCATGCAACCTATGTATGGCCACCCTGTCTTCATATATGTCAAGCAAACATCACAATATGTCAAGTCAATATCATCATATCCTTATTACAAAGTACATTATTCCTATAATGTACCATTCGCAACGTTATATCAAAATGGGCTTTAAACCATTATCGTATACCTCTAAACTCTAAATTTCATGAAGGGTTAATATCTAAAGTGAATGTACAAGCTACTAAAGCATATATATATATATATAAGTAATATAACATCTTATTTGAAATATAAACTCCCTCCAAGTCAAGTACAAGTTTTTAAAGCACAATGTACAAGTCATTAAGCATGATCTCAAAAATAGCCATTTTACCTCCGTTTTCATTCCAGTTTCTTCACCACCACTCTTGTGCAAGCTACTAAACTCAATATACAATGTGTAAACCCTAATTATTCTATTCATAAGCTTTCATACACATTTTTACACTCAAAACCCTAATTCAAAGTTCAGAAAACCCATAACCCCGAGCAAGAATTACTAAACCATGACCTGTTTCTTCGTTTTTATCCATTGTAAACCAAACCAATACTCAAATAAGTTGTAATAACTTAATTTACAACATTCTCAATCATATACAATCATAATTTCATCATTTTACTTCAACTATATGCAAATTGAATCCAAGAAACCCTAATTGTGCCCTAATTAGAACTTTAGACCTGTTTACTCATTTTCGCCCATTTTAAACCCGAACCACCTATCAATTCTTGTTATTTAATCTTATTACCTATACTTACAAACATTAATCCATCATTATTGATTAAAATGTACATGAATTACAGCTTTGAAAACCTCTAAATTTAGCCTAATGAACCCGAAACCTAGTTTCTTTCATTTTGACCCATTTTAACTAATCTTTTTGCAAACAAGCACCTCCATTACAAGCACCACACTATCCTAAGATGCTTACAAGCACCTCTCTTAAATATCTAATCCATTTCTTGGTATAAAAATGAGCCACATCACCTCTTTTCTTCTTTCTTTAGCCGGGGTTTTACATGGGGTAACCAACACATCAAACTACTTTATAGATTATACAACACATCATCTAGCCTCTACTCATCACCCTCTAGACCTCTTACATGTCCTAACCTGATCACATAATGTTCCTTAGCCTCCAAGCTCATTTCGATATAAATAGGGGAATAAACCTCTCATTGTAATTCATCCCTCACTTCCTCCTCTATAACCCTTAATAGAAGAAATCATTTGCTCTAAGAAGATCCTTAGAGGTCCTAAGAAGTATCAAGAACATAAGTGAAGAAAAATAAATTAAGAAAAGAAGCCCGGGAGTCGTTATTCTAGGCGTACGAAAGCTAAATAAGTTACCGATTTCGACCCGTTTTTCAGCTATTAAGCTCAAAACCCAGTTTCTGGGATTTTATAATTTCTGCTTACTACACTCTTATAATGTTCATATGATCCTAAATAAACTCTTGTTAAACTTTCATAACTCAATTCATGCTCATTTTCTGTTTTGATCCAAAACCGTACACCCAAAACCTTAATTTTATGTTTTTCTTAAAACTAAATGTTATAATAGTTAAATATTGTTATAATATATCCTAGCATGCTTAACTAATGTTAAAAATAAACACTTATTGATTAATGGATGGAATTTGAACTTAAAAACCCGTGAGTTTGACGTTTTGATAAACCGTAATTCGAACCCGTTTGAGTCATATTAACGAATCGTTATTTTTAAACTTTTTGTTGCGTTAACGGTTCTATATTTTTTGCTCTAATTAATAAGCTATAACCTGTAAATGACTTTTAGAATGTTAAAATAAGCTTGCATGGCAATTCGAACTTGTTTTACCAAAGTATTTCATGCAAGGGGTATATATCGTAACTTTCTGAAATTCATAACTAAAAGGACTGAAAATATCATTTTATCAAAGTGAGATCGCTATAGGGGTAGTATTTATGTCACTTTCAAAGGAAGGTTATACTTTGTACATCTTTTAAATCTTGAAAGACCAAATCGTTAAAAGTGCAAACTCCAAGGGTATATTTTGCCTATTTTTCAATTCTTAAGGGTCCTAAAATGTAAAACATTTTGGAAAAAGTATAACAAATATGTTTAAATCATGACAAGACATAACTATAATTATCGCTTCTTCGTGTTTTACGATTTTCCTATGATATTGATCAAAAGCGTTAAAAAACCAATTATATCGTATAACAATACTGAGGAAGCTTACATATAAGGGGTTTAGCTTGGTATTAACGTTTTATGTGACTGGAGTTGTGTTGGGTGTTTACGATTTAAAGTGACCCTTGCTGCCATAAAACGTTTTTCTGAATGACTTCTGAATTATGATGGCTTTTCCGAACAGGTGATACACTAATTCCAAACTCTTATTCAACAATCATAACCACTTAAAACAAAGGTCTAAAGTACAAATCTCATATGACTTGACATATTTACTCAGGTTGTAGTGACGTGGCTGGTTTACTATCAATTTGCTATATCAACATTCCCCGTTAAGATTGTGATATGGTCGTCAGCTTTCATTCTGAAATATTTATTGAATCTACTATCAAGTGAAATTTCTAAAACCTTCGCCTTTACTCATTTTACATGTTTTATAAACCCGCAAGGGGGATACATGCTTGTTATAAACTCTTTTATATACTCATTTATCTTATAACAATGTGATTACTTTTCAAGGACTTAGTGAGTTCATAGCCTTACATTTTAATCTTTTCATAAACCCGTGAGGGGGATACATGCTATAAATTATGAATACAAGTGTTTTCCAAATTACATGCTATCCTGGACATTCATTACATTACTGTCTCTAAGTTATCTATCCTACAATTCGTTAAATTTGACTTCAAATCGTTAAGTTGACTTTGGATATTAATGTGTTAATATTACAAATCCTACAAGTCATTAAATTGATTTCAAGTCGTTAAATTGACTTTGGATGATAATGTGTTAGTGTCATAAATCCTACAAGTCGTTAAATTTGACTTCAAGTCGTTAAATTTGACTTCAAGTCGTTAAATTGACTTTGGGATGTTAATATGTTGATATTATGAGCTCTTCAAGTCATTAAATTGACTTTTGATGATAATGTGTTAGTGCGATGTGCTTAGACAAGGAACAAGACCAGACAAGACCAATCAGACCAAACAAGACAATAACGCAGTAATACACTGTTACTATGATAATTGCATTCGTTGCAATCATTACTAATAACGGGTGTATAATAACAATACCATTTTCTATAATAATTATGTTTATACAATTATTACACTATGACTTGTATTCAAACTGTTTATTTTTTTTCAATATTAAAAACAAAAAAAAAAAAAAAAAAAAACCTATGAATTTCACTCAACCTTTGTGTTGACTTTTTAGCATGTTTATCTCAGGTAATTGAGCAACTTACGGCACGGAGTGGCTGGGACTTGAAGATGGCTGAACTGTTATCATTCACACTTTATGTTTTAGATTGTGGGACCTGCATTTTGTAAAAACTCTGATTATAATGAATGATAACTAAATTTTCCAAAAACGTCTCTTTTTAGTTGTTTTCTATGATTATGATTGTTGTATCCATGAAGTAATACCCCAGATTAGCTTCCGCTACTATATGTAAAAATGGGGGTGTTACAGATTGGTATCAGCGCCATGGTTATAGAGAACAAGGTCAAAACCTTAACTATAACCACATTTCTTTTTCAGCCATCAAAGTCCTCCGTTGCCCACTACATCCGGATCTAGTATGTAAGATATATAACTTATTATACTATAATTATTCCATAAATAACTTATGTTATTTACATCTAGGTTGTGAACTGAACGATGTTCTTCTCCAAACCACTCTACTTATGATATTAAGGATTCTTTTTCCTATTTGATATTCTTAACTACACTTGGGTCTCACCAGATTATTTCCACAGCTTCCAGCTGGCGATGTAGATCTTTTAACTCTTTGAAAAACTCTACAGATAATATGAACCCATCAGTATTCTCATCTTTCTACAATAATCCTTATTTGAAGAACGTACAAGCATTTTATGCTAAAGAATTACCTATTTCACCACCAGATCCTATTACTTCACCAGCTATTTTGACTTCATCTCTGGTATTACCACCATCACTACTATTTGATCCTCGGTATTTCTTTGTTCCTGAAGAACTATTACCACCTAAGAAATGCGAATCCATTCCCATCTCCTCTCAAACTACGTTATCTAATTCATCTCGGAATCAAACTTGTAATTTGGTATCACCATCCTTCTCTGTTTCTACTCCTACCCCACCTCAAGTATTTGAAATAGGAAATTGTTCAGATAAGATGTATCTGAAACATCATGAGAAACAAGTCAAAGATATCTTGAATTATTTAGATGAACTCTATCTTCACCGCATTGAGAGAATGGAAGAAGGACGTATTAATAGTAACAAACTGAAGACCGAACTTAAGAGAATCCGTACTCAGATTATCAAACTTCAAAAGAAGCGGTTAGGGCAAAAGGATAAGATTGCCTTTGCTCACTACAGAATTTCCGATCTTGAACAAATCATTGAGAAAATCCAGGCTTGTCACCAAACAAATCAGGAAGATCTTTAGGATGACATCTACTGGCTCAAAATCATCAAGCTATTAGACTGGTTATAACTTTATCCTAGCCACGGGATGTGTGGTATAAATAAAACCGCTTGTCAAATCTTGACTATGTACAGTAAAAAAGGCAAGGTTATTTAAAGGCAATCCCGTTTCGTTACCTTATTGTTCATCTGTTTTTTCACCTTATTGTTTCCAACTTATCTCTCTTTCATCATTATTTCCACCATTTGCATCATTATCTCCGTCTTTATCATAACCTCTAAGTGCTTAAAAATTCAAAAATAAGCATTTCCCTTTAAGCATTTGTTAGCCTCAATTTATTGAGTCAAACAAGGAAGTTCGGTCACTCTACGATGGAGCTTCGGTCTTTAATTAGTTAATGTTGTAATAGGATAATATCGGGAATCGGGCTCGATAGTTAATCTAATATTGTATATGTTTCGGGTTTAATCCTAAGCAAAACCTGAGCCCGGGTCCTAGTTAAATATCCCGCGCGTCACTTTTAAGTGTCGGGGTATATAAGGAACTTTTCCACTTGGAAAAGTTAGTTGTTCAAAATATCAAGAAATATCTTTTCTCTTTTCTCTCTCATTTCTCTTTCCTCTTTCTCTCTCTAAATAACTCACTCTCTTTCTCTTTTCTAGTTCGATTCGTGTATGTTATATATGTTATGAAGTGTTAACGGGATCCTACAGCATTTTAAGCATCACATTCTCTTTTATTACTTTTCAAAACTTATGATATCATTCTTACTACGTGTTATCCTTTGTTGATAGAATGCCTCCCAAAAGGACGTCAACATCTGAAACACCAGCCATAACTTTAGCTACCATCCAGCAACTAATTAATGATGGCATTTCCTCAGCTCTGAAAGCACAAGCTGCATCAATGGCAAGTGTTAGTAATCCTAATAGGAACACCGGACCTACTAGAACTCCTGTAGCAAAAACAGGAAACTATAAAGAGTTCATTAGCTGTCAACCTTTCTACTTCAATGGTACGGAAGGAGCAGTTGACCTCATTCGCTGGTTTCTGAACGTACTATATCAGTGTTTTCTCATAGGCAAGTGTTCCTGAAGGAAGACAGAGTGACATTTGCTACCGGTACTTTAACCAATGATGCCCTATCTTGGTGGAATTCATATTCCCAACCCATCGGAATAGAACAGCCAATAGGATCACTTGGACTGAATTGAAAAGGCTCTTAACCAATAAGTATTGCCCTCGAACTGAAGTTAAGAAAATGGAAGCACGGGAAATTTTCAACTTGGACGTTTGAAGGAAATGATCTCAAGACTTACATTAGACGATTTCAGGAATTTCTGTTTTATGCCCAAACATGGTACCAAACACCGAGAAACTCATGGAAGTCTTCATCAATGGATTACCCAGAAGTATTGAAGGAAATGGCACTGCCTCGAAGCCTCAAACTTTGGAGGAAGCCATCAACATAGCCCAAAGATTAATAGATCAGATAATAAACCATGATTTTGTGCAAGAAGCTAATGATCGTAAATGAAAGCTTAAGGATAAGGGAAACATCATCGACAACAACTATCAGAATAACTATAACAATAACAACAGTAACAATGATCACCACCAGCAGCAGAACAAGAAGCAAGAAACCTTCAGGACTTATACTGCTACCAATGGGTATACTGGAAATCGTCCCTTATGTAAAAGATGCACCCTACACCACAAAGGACCCTGCACTGTCAAGTGTCGGACTTGCAATAGAGTAGGTCATCTGACCAAGAATTGCAGAAACAAAAGACCAGCCACTAGAAACAACCTACAATCAGTATCCATAACTTATAATGTCTGTGGAGAGAAAGGACATTATGCAAATCAGTGCTCAAAAGCAAACAACAGGGCCACAAGAAAGCATACTTAGAGACAAGCTTGCTTTTATTCACTTTAGAATTCCTACCCTAGAAACAACTCTCGAGGATATTCAAGTTTCATCAGAATCTTCTTCAATCTGAAAACCCCAATCATCAAGCTACAATCCTTGTCATTTGTTACTTTTATCTAGAATTCTAACTACAAGTTACGTAGCATTAAAAAAAAAATTTTTCAACTCTTTCTTAGTAGTTTCATATGTAAAGCTATCCATGAAATAATAAAGTGATGATTCCGTTACATCTTGTTATCTGGTGGTATCAAAACTTGTCATCGTTTGTCAATTCCATTAATCCTATTATGTTCAAACTCTGAATACTCTCCTCATACCTTTGAAACATAAATTATCATCCTCGATTATATGGGCGTCAGTACAATCAACATCTCAATATTATCTAACAATTCATGATCATATCATTTTCTACACATTACCATATCGTGTTTTTATGCTTAGGTAAGACGATTTATGATCATCTTATTGAAATAAATTAGGTCACTTCTTCATTTGAATAAGGAAATTATAAATCTCTGAACTATGAATTTATAAATTCTCACTTACAAGGAGTTGAACGCTTCTTTTTGTAGGTGATAAATTATAAATAAATAGGCTTAAGTATATAACATACATACAAACAAGTTTTCTTTCAATTCCGTTCCTTAATTCTTTCTCATTATTACCTTTCATCATTGTTAATTTTAAATCTGTATTCTCACGTGATTAGCAAACTATTCTTACAATCATCCTTGACATCAAATTATTCACATGATCTCCGTATTCTAAAAATTCTCTGTTATATTCTGCAACGTAATAACAAGGAAACACACAAGTATCTATAACAATGTCAAAATGCATTTTCAAATACCACTAGGTATGAAAATTTTGACAAAGACTTGTGATAGCATTCTTATTCGATGTTGACTTTTAAAAGTTAATGAATAACGATTCTTTATGATCAGAGTAGCGCAACAGAAGCATGGCAGGCCCATAACCCACAGGTTTTGTAAATCGAAGTATTCCCTCCACCCAGGTTCTATCAGGATCTGGAGAAATTCTATTGGCTGTCATTTTTTTTTAAATACGGCTTGTGGTCTTGGTTGTAAGTAGAGTGTGAAAGGAGTTAATTTAATTATGGTGCGCAACATAATATAAATGCATCACACATGTGGACTTGTAACCTTGATTAGCCTAACATAAAGTTCAAATTTAGTACATACATCTATTCACTACAACTTTCAACTAATCTCAGACGAGATTTCCTATAAGGGGTGGGAGACTAAAACACAACCTCCAAGAATTTCATCTAAATACCAAAACCTATTTTTTATTATCATACTTTAGGGGAAAAAAAAATAAAAAAAAAAAAAAAATTTTTCGCTTTATTACATTAGTTGTATTGTCAATATCTCAATATGTATGTAACTTACATAACTAAGTAGACCGAGCCTCAACGCAAACTATCTATGGCCATTCCTGACTTCATTTATGTCCAAGCAACATCACAATATGTCAAGTCAATATCATCATATCCTTATTACAAAGTGCATTATTCCTATAATGTATCATTCGCAACGTTATATCAAAACGGGCTTTAAACCGTTATCGTATACCTCTAAACCTTAAATTTCATGAAAGGTTAATATCTAAAGTGAATGTACAAGCTACTAAAGCATATAACATCTCATTTGAAATATAAACTCCCTCCAAATCAAAGTACAAGTCCTTATAAGCTCAATATACAAATCATTAAGCATGATCTCTAAAATAGTCGTTTTACCTCCAATTTCTTCACCACCACTTTTGTACAAGCTAATACACTCAATATATAATGTGTAAACCCTAATTATTATATTCATAAACTTTCATATGCATTTTTACACTCAAAAACCTAATACAAAAGTCAGAAACCCTAACCCGAGCAAAATACTAAACCATGACCTGTTTCTTCGTTTTTATCCATTGTAAACCTAAACCAATACTCAAATAAGTTGTAATAACTTAATTTACAACATTATCAATCATATACAATCATCATTTCATCATTTTACTTCAACTATATGCAAATTGAATCCAAGAAACCCTAATTGTGCCCTAATTGGAACTTTGGACCCGTTTACTCGTTTTCGCCCATTTTAAACCCGAACCACCTATCAATTCTTGTTATTAATCCTTAATACAATCCTTAAAAACATTAATCCATCATTATATCACAAATGTACATGAATTAGAAACAAGAAAACTCAATCCGAGCCCTAATGGAACCCGCGACAGTTTCTTTCATTTTGACCCATTTTAACTAATCTTTTTGCAAACAAGCAATGCCATGACAAGCACCTCACCTTCCTAAGCAGCTTACACACCTTCTACAACAAATATCTTCAATATTTTTTATTAAGAAAACATCACATGCTCTCTTGTTCTTTCTTTTCAAGCCGTGGACACAAACACCCCTTATAAGCCTTCCAACACATCCTATCTACTATCCTAGCTCTTCCTTGTCATCTCCTAGACTCCCTAACTCAGCCACTACATAAATGAGACACCTCACCCCCTTACCTTGGCCTCTAAATTTTGAAATTGCTATAAATAGGGCAAACCATGTTCATTTCAACTCATGCCCCACTTCCTCCTCTATAACCCATCATAGCAATAATCCTTTGCTCAATATGTAATCTAAGAGATCCTAAGAAGTCCCAAGAACATAAGTGAAGCAAAATAAATCAAGAAAAGAAGCTTGGGAGTCATTATTCTAGGTGTACGAAGCTAAAAGTCCCAATTTTGACCCGTTTCTAAGCTATAAGCTCAAACCCAGGTTCTATCAACTTCATACCTGCTACAACACCCTTATAATGTTCATATGATCCTAAATAAACTCTTGTTAAAGTTTCATAACCCAATTCATGCGCATTTTCCATTTTGATCCAAAACCATACGCCAGAAACCCTAATTTCGCGTTTTTCTTAAAACTAAATGTCATATTGGTTAAATGTTGTTATAATCTATCCTATCATGCTTATATAATGTTAAAATAACCACTTTATTGATTATTGAATGAATTTGAACTTAAAACCCGTATGTTTACGTTTTAAAACCCTAATTTGACCTGTTATGTTTCCTAGCTTAACGAATCGTTATTTTAAACTTTCATTATGTTAAACCTTCATATTTTAGTTTATTATAACCTATAAATATCTTTTGAAATGTTAAAATAATCTTGCATGGCAATTTGGACCTGTTTTGTAATTATAATCCATTCAAGGGGTATATATCATAACTTTCGGAAACTTATAACTAAAAGGACTAAAAATGTCATTTTATCAAATTTATAACTATAGGGGTCTATTATGTCACTTTCCAAAGTACAAGGTTTACTTTGTATATCTTTTAAAGTCAAAGGACCAAACTCATAAAAGTGCAAACTCCAAGGGTATATTCTGCCACTTTTCAAACTCAAGGGTCTAAAATGTAACATTTTGAAAAAGTATAAAAATGTATTCAAAACATTACAAGACATAACTTTAATTAACGCTTGTCGTGCTTAACATTTCCAGATATTGAATAAAACGCTTAAAACTGATCATCCGGAAGCTATATCGTACCACAATACTAGGGAGCTTCATATTAAGGGGTTTCGTCTTGGTATTACGTTGTGGCTGAGTTGTTGGGTTTACGATTTAAAGTACCCTAGCTTCTCAAACAATTACTGAATGACTTCTGAGTTATGATGGCCCGAACGGTGATACAATAATTCTAAACTCTCCAATCAAACTCATTAAATTATTAAACCAAAGTTCTAAAGTACAATCTTCCTAAGACTTGACATATTTACTCAGGTTTGATTGACAATGGCCTGTTTACTATCATTTGCTATATCAACCTTCCCTGTTAAGATTGTCATAAGGTCGCCAGCTTTCATTTTGGAATATTTATTACAACTACCTATCAGGTGAAGTTCATAACATCGCCTTTACTTATTTACATGTTTTATATACCCGCGAGGGGGATACATGCTTGTTACAAACTCTTTTATATACTCGTTTATCTTATAACAATGTGATTACTTTTCAAGGACTTAGTGAATTCATAGCCTCACATTTCAATCTTTTCATAAACCTGTGAGGGGGATACCTGCTATAAATTACGAATACAAGTTACATGCTATTCTGACATATCATTACAATTGCTGCCTAAGTTATCTATCCTACAAGTCGTTAAATTTGACTTCAAGTCGTTAAATTGACTTTGGATATTAATGTGTTAATATTATAAATCCTACAAGTCGTTAAATTGACTTCAAGTCATTAATTGATTTTGAGATGTTTGTTAATATTTTGATATTATGTGCTCTTAAGTCATTAAAATTGACTGTTGGATGATAATGTGTTAGGTGTCATAAAATTCTACAAGTCGTTAATTATGACCTTCAAGTAGTTAAATTGACTTTGGGATTGAGGGGGATACTTGTTATAAATTACGAATACAAGTGTTTTCCAAATTACATGCTATCCTGACATATCATTGCAATTGTTGTTTAAGTTATCTATCCTACAAGTCGTTAAATTGACTTTGGATGTTAATATGTTGATATTATGAGCTCTTCATGTCATTAAATTGACTTTGGATGATAATGTGTTGGTGCCATGAGGTTAGGCAAGGAACATGACCAATCAGATCAATCAGACCAATCAGATCAATCAGACCAATCAGATCAATCAGACCAATAAGATCAATCAGACCAAACAGACCTAACAAGACAATAACGCAATAATACACTATTATTATGATAATTGTATTCGTTGCAATTATTACTAATAACGGGTGTATAATAACAATACCATTTTCTATAATAATTGTGTTTATATAATTATTACACTATGACTTTTATCCAAACTGTTTATCAAACCTATGAATTTCACTCAACCTTTGTGTTGACTTTTTAGCATGTTTATCTCAGGTAATTGAGCAACTTACGGCACGGAGTGGCTGGGACTTGAAGATGGCTGAACTGTTATCATTCACCCTCTATGTTTTAGATTATGGGACCTGCATTTTGTAAAAACTCTGATTATAATGAATGATAACTAAATTTTCCAAAAACGTCTCTTTTAATTCGTTTTCTATGATTATGATTGTTGTATCCATGAAGTAATACCCCAGACTAGCTTCCGCTGCTATATGTAAAAATGGGGGTGTTACATAGAAGTAGCCATAATTGCCTGCTTTTTGCATTGCCAAGAAATAAGTCTCATGCCAAGAAATTGACAACCTCCTATTGTGGATTTCCTGTCAAGATTTGCTCCAGCATAGTCACTATCTGAGTAGGCTTCCAGGTCAAATGAGGACACTCTAGGATACCAAAGGCCCAGTTTGGGTTTGCCTTTTAGATACCTAAAGATTGTCTTTACAACATTTAGATGGGAGGTCTTTGGAGTGACCTGAAACCTAGAACAAGCACAGACTGCAAACATAATATCAGGCCTAGAAGCAGTCAAGTATATTAAAGAGCCAATCATGGATCTATAAAGGTGTACATCCACATCACTAGCTTCCTCATCCTTGACTAAAGGCTTCTAGGTCTCAATTGGTGTACTAGCAGTCTTTACACTGACAAAATCAAACTTCTTCAGGATTTCTGTAACATACTTATCCTGACTTATAAAGATATCATCTTCTTTCTGTTTGACTTATAATCCAAGAAAGAAGGTGAGCTCTCCCATAGAACTCATCTGAAATATACTCTTCATTAATGCCTCAAATTCATCACACCAAGATCTCTTTGTAGAACCAAAAATAATATCATACACATAAACTTGTACTTAACAATGAGATCATTTTGTCCTTCCAAATAGAGAAATATGTCTTGTCAATAGATTTCCTCATTTGTTAATACATTCTTCACAAGAAAGTAGATAAAGTAGCATACCAGGCTCTGGGAGCTTGGTGTAAACCATAGAGAGCTTTCACTACTTTGTAGACCTTCTTAGGATACTTAGGATCTACAAAACCTGGAGGTTGAGACACATAGACCTCCTCATCAATTTTGCCATACAGGAAGGCACTTTTCACATCCATCTGATAGACTATGAATCCCATGTAAGAAGCAAAGGCTAAAAAGATCCTAATGGCTTCAATCCTAGCCACAGGAGCAAAAACCTCATCATAATCTATCCCTTCCTCTTGCCTATGTCCTTGAGCAACCAACCTTGCCTTATTTCTAACCACAACACCTCTTTCACCCCCCCCCCCAGCCCCCCAATGTTGGTGTACCCCCCCCTTCTTATTTCTGTAAACCCATTTTGTTCCAATTGCCTTCTTCCCATAAGGCAAATCTATAAGAATCCAAACTTTCTGAATCTTGAATTGCAGCAGTTCTTCCTGCATAGCATCAACCCAACTTTCATCTTCAAGTGCTTCAGATATCTTCTTGGGTTCATTTTGAGACAAGAAACAAGCAAATAAACAATGCTGGAAGTCCTTATGATTATTTCTCCTTTGCTTTTGAATATAACTTACAAAAGCATGGGCTCCAGAACTTTTGGTCACTTTGCTCCTTGTTTGAACTGCTGATTTTGGATCTCCAAGAATTAGAGTCGAAGGATGAATAGAGGGTTTTTTTATTTTTTTTTGTTTTTTTTTCATCCTTGATGTGGAATAGACTGACATTCACATAATAGTATTCTAAATTTGTAAAGTCAGCCCATTGCACCTCTCATCATCATAAATGCATTGTAAAAAATACCATCATATGATAATTATAAATTTCCTTAAGCGCAGGTATTCTGACTCACTTGGTCATATTGGTTTAGAACAGTAAGGATAGTCCACCATAAGGACTGGCAGTACTAACTGGTGTGCTAGCAGTATTAACTATGTTAGTACTGCTAGCTTTAGCAGCTCCTGCTTGAAGAAGCAAATCCTTAGTTTCTTGGGCAAACTCCTTCCTGAGAGCTTCAGCTGCATCATTAGCATCCTGTTCTTGCCTTTTAAGTCTTTCAAGCTCATCCAAAAAGACTTGATCCTCCTTATCTACTTGCTTGAAGTCAGGATGCTTGGTAGGTTCTTCACCTGCATTATTTACTTTTGAGCTCTTGACTGTTGAAGTATAAGAAGACCATATTGGCAGTACAAAGTAGTCCTGAGCAGATTCAGCTTCTATTTCAGAATCACATGCATCAATATTATCTTCTGTACCTGCATTTTGATTAGCTTCTTGTGGACCTGCATGTTTGTTAGCTTGATTCTCTGATCTCACAGGTTGATAATTCATTGAATCAGTTAAATAATCAAGATCAAACAGCCAAGTTGGTCCTTTCCCTACAACATTGGGTTTATTTTCTAAAAAGGTTATGTGTAGGTTTTCTTCAACTCTCTTGGTTTCTAAATTGTATACCCTAAAAGCCTTGCTTTATAGAGAATACCCAACTAAAAACCCTTCATCTGATTTCCCATCAAACTTGCCCAGGTGGTCAATGGTATTCAAGATGGTCACATGGCACCCAAAAGGTCTTATATAGCTTATGATTGGTATTTTACCAGTTATAAGTTCATAAGGTGTCTTATTTTGAGGCTTGGTCACTAATACCCTATTAAGGACATAACAAGCAGTACTAACTGCTTCAGCCCAAAAAGTGTTAGGTAAAAATGAATCTGCTAGCATAGTTCTAGCAGCCTCAATAAGGGTCCTGTTCTTTCTTTCAGCAACTCCATTTTGTTGTGGAGTTCTGGCATTACTGTATTCCCTCTTGATCCCTTTTGACCCACAGAATTCAATAAAATCCCTGTTCTTAAATTCTGTACCATTATCACATCTAATAGTTTTAACTTTTTGATTTAATTGGTTCTCAATTTGTCTTATAAAGTCCTTAAGGATTCCACTAGTTTCATCCTTAGTTCTTAAGAAGAACACCCAACTAAACCTGCTAAAATCATCAGTGATAACCAGGCAATAAGTCTTATGGTTTAAGCTCCTTACAGATGTAGGTCCAAACAAATCCATATGCAGAAGCTGTAAGGGCTGACTAATAGAGCTCACTGATTTGGCCTTACAGGAGGCCTTGTGTTGCTTTCCTTTCTGACAAGCAACACAAGTGTGGTCATTTTGAAAAATCTTTGAAGGTAAACCTCTTACAAGGTTTCCCTTCACAAGTTTGTTTAAGTTTTTAAAGTTAACATGACCCAACCTCCTATGCCATTTGTTAGATTCATCAATTGTGGCCTTTGCAATCAAACAAGCTAAACCTCCAGAAGGAACAATGTTCTCTAAATTGAAACTGTACATATTGCTTTGTCTGGGGATTCTAAGTAAGACTTGATTTGCATCAGGTAACTTAAATTCAGGAGACAAAACAAGACATTCAGAGTCAGTGAAAAGAACTTTGTTCTTCTTGTCACAAATCTGTGACACAGAAAAGAGATTGAAATGCTGTAGTTCTTTCACAAAGCACACATCCTCAAAATCTAACTTTCCTGTTTTTATTTTACCTTTACCAGTTATGTAACCTTTACTTCCTCCAAAAGCAACAGGGCCACCATTAAAGTCTTGATATTCAGCAAGGTAGGCCTTGTTTCCAGTCATGTGCCTGGAACATCCACTATCAACAATCCCTTTGTTCTGAAA
Source organism: Tanacetum coccineum (assembly GCA_026074375.1). Lineage (NCBI taxonomy): Eukaryota > Viridiplantae > Streptophyta > Magnoliopsida > Asterales > Asteraceae > Tanacetum > Tanacetum coccineum. The sequence continues at coordinate 51,768 of BQNB010008106.1, forward strand.
AGTTCTGTGTGGATAATCCTGCACATTAAATAAAGAGATTAGATTCTCTTAGGGACCCAAGCCTGTTTGGGCTTGAGTCTGCCTAGTGGATCTTTGAAAGTAGCACAATCTCTAGGTCTTGATCCACCATTGTATTTGGAGATTTGTGCCAGAAATGTCTTTTTGGTCTCCAATTACAACCTGCTGAGGGCTTAACAGCAGTTTCCCTTTTTCCCTTAACAGCACTAACTGCCAGTATTAAATTTTTGATTTGAAAATTTTGTTCTTGGTGCTTGGTATTCTATAAAATAGCCATCTCTAATAGGTGACGGTTTTTATGACAAATAGTTTCTTGGTCCTATCATTATTAACAATAGGTTTTAACAGTAATAACTTTCCTGGCAGCATAGTTTGGTGTTGCCTTTACTGTTAAAATTAAATCAGCAGTATTAAAAAACCCCATTTTTTAGTACTGCCAGCTCTACAGTATTAACAAGAATTCTGCCAGTTCTAGTTAGTACTGCAGTAGGAACAAATTGGTTTTGGTGATTCACTATTTGCACATTGTTCCACACTGGCATATTTTCCCTTTGACTAGTACCCTTACACATCCTTTTGTTTAATTCAGCTTGTTTAGTCATTCTTTTCTCATGGAAATCACAATCTCTAATAAGATGGCTAAAACTATCACATACAAAACATGCCTTTTTAGTAAACCCATATCCCAAACTAATTTTTTTAGACATTAAACCCATGCAATCCTTTTTTGTCAGGTTTTTAGTATTTTGACTACATGTTTTTGTCTTTAAACATTTGGCCTAGGAGTTTTTACATGCTTAACAAGTTAATTAAAAAAACAAAATCTAAACACTAGTGTTTCTTGTTCTTTTGTGGGTAGAGACACATGTTCATCATCACTATCTGATTCATACTCCTCAATGATAGGAGCAGCAGACCAAACTTTAGGGTCACTAACAGCTTTGGGTTCATTGACAACTGGTTCAGGCATAGATTCAAGTGTTTCTTTACTAGAATTGGATTCACAAGAATTAAAGTCACTGCTCCTAGCATCATATTCACTAGGTTTAGATTTCTTTGGACCATATGTAAACTGTGACTCATCAATTTCAACATCAGGTCCAGAAGGGATGTAAATCCCTATCATTTGAGGGGGAACTGCATGCATCCCCTCTGCATATCTATCATTTACAGGACTATCTTCTATATTACTAGACCTACTGTAAAATACACTGCTCAAAGAAAACATCAGATTTTCATGTAGACCTTAGAGGAAACACCTTTATTCATTTATTTCCATACCCAAGCCCAGCTATGTCCCTACACCATCTGACTAGTTAGCAATAATATTAAGAGGTTTTAGAAGAGTGTGCCATTTTTCTACTTAGTTTTTTTTAATTCTTAGCCTTTTCTTTTTCAGCTTCTGCCAATAGTTTCTTATGATATGTGAGCACATCAGTTTTATCATCTAAATCAATTTTCATAAACCTAATCTTTTCCTCATACCAAAGTTGATTTTGTTGATGAGCAACTAATTATGCTTCTACTTTCTTTAAAGCTTGAGTATATGCCTGAATTTCTATACTGGCATCACCAAGTTGTTCCCTCTGTTCATCATATAATTTTTTAAGTTTAGTATAAGATTCTTTACACTCTTTTGAACAAGAAGTTACCTCGAGGTGTCTGAGCCTTGAATTGCTATAACCATCCAAGCATAGTTCTCTTGCTCACCTTCCTGAGTGACTGGTCCAAGCAACACCTTCACCATCAATAACTTTCCAAAAGCTTTAGGGTTTTTCCTCCATTTTACAGATCTTCTTCTACTGTCTTTAGCTTTGTACCCAGTGTATCCAACATCTCTCCTCCTACTATCTTGATTCCCCTTAGATCTGCATTCTCTAGCAAAATGCCCTGTCTTGTGACAATTGTAGCACTCGACTTTGGCCTTATCAAAGCCAACTGGTTCCTTGGCATCAAACTGCAGCTTTCTTCCTGTCTTTTTGTAGAACTTCTTCAGTCTCATGGAGATCATGGCCACTTGCCATTTTAAATCTATTTCTTCTAAATCGAACTCATCAAGTTGTTCCAAATCCTCATGATCTAATTGTGGACCACTGGATTGATTAGTAAAGAAGGAGTACATGAGTTCATCAGTGTATGAAGAAGAGCCTTCCCTTTGGGGGTTATGACCCGAAGAGTTAGAAGCACCATAAGCAGTACTAACTTCATTAGTACTGCTAGTGTTCTCAGAAATAAATGCCACATTCTGCGTGCTAGAAGATGATGCAGTAGAGACTTTAACATCAGGCTCAAAAACTCTAAGGTTATTATACATATCATCAAAACTGAGACTGTCTACTCCTGGCTTGGTTCTCATGATTAAGGAAATTTGAGACCAAACAGAAGGTAGAGACCTAAGGAACTTCTGATTTATATCTTCAATGGAGACTCCTGCACCATGAATCTCTAGTTGACTCACAAGACTCTGAAACCTATCATAGCCTTTATGTAGCCTTTCTGAGTTTGATACAGAGAAGCCTTCAAACTGTTGCTTTAGAATATACTTTTGCATCTTCTTTGATTTATCATTGCCACCAAATCTAGATTTGATAGGTTCCTACATCTCTTTTGCATCAGTCATTTTATGAATTTTAGCAAGATGATCTTTTGGTAAAGCCATAAGCAAGGTAGTCCTTGCTTTTCTTTCTCTTTCTCTGGCTAAAATTTCTTCTGCAGTCTTGGGAGGCAGAACATTTATTACACCATTTGTATCAGTTGAGACACTCACAAGACCATTGCCTCTTTGAATGACTTCCCAGATAGGATAGTCTGTATGAGCCAAATAATGTTCCATTTTTATGGCCCATATATCATATTATCCCTTCTTAAGAATAGGGAGTTTGATGGTTGAGACAGTGTGAGGGGCTTGTTGTATTAGTGTTTGTGTTTGTGGTGGTGATGGTGGTGGAATCTCATCATCTGATCCAGCCATTTAATAGATTTGTAAGGTAGAGGTTTATAACTGGAGGGTTTTAGTTCTTCTTACTTAGAGTTTCTCTACAGGCTCTGATACCACTTGTAGATCCCAATTCAATATAGATCTTTCTAGCCTGTTTAAGGGTTGTAGCCAATATGGATAGTTCCACACAAACTACAGGAGAAACAATGACTATGAACACTATAAGTTATGCAGAAACTAACTTATAATGCTAAGAAGAATAATGAATATTAATAACTAAACTTTTGTATTAATCTGCTAAAAAGATTACAGATTACTAACTATGAGATTGAGAGATGTGATGAGATGGATATCTTCTCTAATGCCATAGGGTTCCTTTTATACACCAAGGATAAACCCTAATAGACTTACAAAACGCGTAGAAGATAATGCATATCTTTTCCTATAATATCTCATGCATATCTCTTAAACGGTACTAACTATTAAATGGTACTAACTATTTTGTACTGACGGTACAAACTAATACTAACAGTACAAACTATAACTATCGGTACTTTGTACTACAACTAGCGGTACTAAGTTAGGAAAACATAATTCCCAACAAGGATCCAAGTTAGATAGAAGCTATGCAGGATGAGCTTCTACAATTCAAATTACAAAAGGTTTGGACCCTGGTGGATTTACCAAATAGCAAAAGGGCCATAGGCACTAAATGGGTTTACAGGAACAAGAAGGATAAAAGAGGCATTGTGATAAAGAACAAAGCAAGATTGGTTGCTCAAGGGTACACACAAGAAGAAGGGATTGACTATGATGAAGTTTTTCCCCTGTTGCCAGAATTGAAGCAATTAGGCTGTTCTTAGTCTATGCCTCATTTAAGGGCTAATTCTTAAAAGGGTCCAAAATCAAAAGTGAAATGCCATTCTCCACCCAATGGCTTTTTTGTTCCTAAAATAACTCGTGCAACTAGGGCAACGGTGCTACTTATGCAGAAAGTGACAAGTGTCCCTAAAGGTACAAAAGTATATAGTACATGTGTAAGGTATATGTACCCTTATGTCTGTATGGCAACTAGTATTATTAGGACAACCATGTATTGGGCAACTGGACATTTTTTCTTTTTAACTGGTTAGCTTATTTTAGGTACTGTGCAACTAGTACTTTGGGCAACTATTATTTTAAAAGTACATTTTTTTCCCTTGACAAAATCCCTATTAACTAATAAAAAATTCAAAATTAACATTTTATATACCAAATACACATACATCGTCACTGTTCTTCCTTCATCAACCTTAACCAAACACAAAAAAACACAATTGACCATCCATGAACACACACTCGCATCATAAATACACATTAATCCCTTAATCAATCAACCCATACTTTCTTACTATTAATTTATAACATGACTGATTCCATTCAGCTGTATGATGTTAAAGTAGTTATTAGGTCAGCTTTGAAATTACTTCTAGAAATTAAACGTCTATTGTCATCTAATCTTAATCGCCTGAACCTACTTAGAAGAACTGTATTTGGGCCTTGGTTGGATCTTACTTCTCACTACAATGATAACCATTTGATGCATTATGTCTTGCAACATCAGGTACATGTCTCAAAGATTACTTTTGAATGTCCCCTAATTATATTTCGTATTGACGATCATATGTTACACTTTTGGCCATAACGAATTTTGTTTACTTACATGGTTTTACGACGTGGCGTTGTTCACTTCAAACATGAGAATTTGGAGTGTTTTTTGCACAGCCGGATTTCCAATATAGTAACTGAAAAAGATATTTAGGAAAATTAAAATCAACTCATCTTATTGGCCCTTATTAGAGATAAAAAGTTGGCCGGCAGTTTATATGATATGATGCGGTTCGGGTTTGGTCTTTTAATTGTTGCTCGAGAAATGAGTGTTTATGGTAAAGAAGAACATGCAAATGTATCCCTAGGATTAGTAGACATTGGTGTAGGATTATGAGCGTGAAGACTATCTTTGGGGTGAATATATGTGGTAAAATTTTTATGAAAGGACTGTCAACATTGTTGATGACCACCGGCATCATCATTTGGATAAAAAGAAGAAAAATTCAAACTACAATGCCACATACAATATATGGTTTTGCTTGGGCTTTCAAGGTTACAATTTATAAACTTTTATGTAACCAAAATTAAACTTATTATGTAGATATGGATCTTGGAGAGTTACCCAAACAGTAAACAATGGTGGTCTAAAAAGGATAATGTCATACCTCGTTGTCTTGCCTGGACAAACATTACAAAGTTTGATAAATCTCATTACAACCATCTATTTGGACCTGTAAGCACATACCTAACTGTATTCATATATTTTATTAAATCTGGTTTTTAGTTCCTAAGCATTTTTGTTTATATTTGTTTGTTAGGACTCTATTTCAATTGTCAACCTTGATCCAACTCCTGCAGAGAAGATTCAAGCATGGTTTGAATGAAGTATTCCATTCTTCAATGGTATTGTTGATGAAGATTAGAAAGGTTGCGGGGATGATTCTGTTTTGGTCTCAAAAGATAATTCTGTTGATGAAGACTGTAATGTGTGCGAGGATGCTTCTGCGGGTTTGTCTAAAGATGAAATTCTAAATGAAAAGTTAGTTGATGAAGACTGTAATGTGTACGAGGATGCTTCTAGGGTTTGTCTAAAGATAATGCTGTAAATCAAAAATCTATTAGAAATAATGATCAGGTTTTATTGGAAGTTGGAGATGGTCTTTTTGATTCAGAAGCAGGCTGTTGAGATAGTGAAGAAGATAATGAGAATCAATCGGCCAATGTATCAATATGTGACCTTTATGCTATGATTAAGGTTCATGAAGAAAGAATTGCAAATTTAGAGAGAATTTTGAAAGAAAGCACCTAAATTATGATGCCGTAGAAAATACAAAGCCTAATATGATTCCCAATCACACTGATGATATTCCATCCTGTTCTGTTCCAGATTTAAATTCTAATTAAACCGGTGTGGACCAAGAATTAGGTTGTGGAGCTAATGATCCAATGGTTAGTATAAACTTCTCTTAATTATAATATACACCCCTGTTTATAGATAAGTTTGAGAATTTTGTCACTAATGATTTGAATTTGACAGTCAATATGCTCTCGTCCTGATATGCATAATCCCGAAGTCGGTTGTGATGGTATGGCAATTGACAAGCCATATCAAATGAATGATTATAATTGTTCTCAACCCATTCCTGCCAGTGTGGACGCTTTAATTCAAGCATATGCTTATGCTTCCGACCATCCAGAACTAGATGTTCTTCAACATGAAGCCCATGTTGATTGTTCTGGACCTAAAATCAATGAACATCCCACGGATGAGCCCCTAACTGTATGTATATATATATATATATTAAAATTTGAGACTAAATTATTTGTTTATAATCGTTTTCTTATCCTGTTTATATAACTAAAACATGTCAGGCTGATGAATTTTGGGACGATTACATGTCTGTCTTGAATGATAAGGAGACGATTCCTAATGTTTCTTTAGATGATATGAAGTTTCAACATGAAGAGGAGAATTTGCCTGTCAAAGATACACCTTTAGAACATCAACCCGTAGATGAGCTAATTGACGCACAGAAAGATTCAATGAATTTGTTGCTAGAAAATGTCAATGTATATTAATTTTAGAATTGGTTTTAATCCTATGTGTATGTGCCTTATTATTAATTATACATGAGTATACCATACTTTCTAATTTCAGGATGAAATTAACAAGTCCAAGTATGTGAATGTTGTTAAAGCTGATTACAAACCACCTTTAGAAACTGTTTTTGCGGCCAACATTTAATAAAAAAAGAAGAAGTGTGGTCTACAAAAGAAGTATGTCTTAAGGTCTGTCCAAGAGCGAAAGAAGAAGTTGGCTATGGCTCTCGGTTCCCTATATGGTCAACTAAGAACCACTACTCCAGCCCCTCCAAAAACAAGATCCATAACTTCCATCGGGGATACCATTGTGGCTCCTGAGTTTGAGGTGGTACAATGAAATGTTTGTAAATTCAATTGGTATACTGAAATTCTTACTATACTAATCCTACATTCATTTATATTTTATTTTTTGCAGGAAATATTCGGACAACTAAAAATTAGGTCCCTTAATGAATTGTTGACACTACAAGAGTTTGTTAAGGTTTGACTTTGTATTTTTTTCTAAATATAAGAGCAAATTTAAATGTTGTGAATATGAATAAATTTGCATTTAATATCATTATCCAGAATTTTTCATGGCCGGATGGATGCAAAAAGGACAAGGTAACTGTCCCAGATGAGATATCTGAATTTCTAAAAATGCAAGATCCGCCAGAGTATCGGTTTCCCTGGGGATTTCGGGACTTAACTGTTGATAGAATTTTCTGGTTACAGCTAGCCTGTCTTGACCTCGTAAAAAAAGGCTGGTTAGGAGACAGTGTAAGTAATTTATTTTTTCTCAACATATGTATTTCTTATTTCTTAGCTTATTAAATTATTTAGTTTATTTAATTTGTTTTTCATGCACAACACCTGGATTTATGGGTTGATCTTATGTGGAATTTTCGAGAGCTCGACGCAGATTAGGCTATGGTAAGCCCATATTTCTTACCATGCACACTAGGTGGATCAATGCATGACTATTTTTCCAATGGTGTGAGGTATCCTATGCCGTGGCAAAATGTGGAGAAGGTGTGTTTGGTTATCAAATTTAACTAAAACATATTTATAATATGTTGTTTAAATAGGTATATATTCCCGTCAATGAGCCACAAAGACATTGATGTCTAGCTGAGCTCCAAATCTCTACTGATGTGGTTACCTTTTATGATACTCTTGGTTAGGTCAAGGGAAATAGGAGACCATGGTGGAGAAACATGAAGACAAATTTGATGTACTTGGGTACAACTTTCTTAGATGATCCAGAAGATGCCATTGTCAATATATTTTGATAAGTAAAAGTACCCTAAGTAAAAATCTAATATTTAGGGGCTATATTTGGTAGAATAGTAATGGGACTAGTTAGTTTGGTTAGATTTACTTTGACCCCTTCATAAAGAGGAAAATTAAGGTAGCTTAAGAGTTTTTATGTTTTTCTTTGACCCACTAACAATGTTATTATGTTACCTTTTACTGAATTAAGCCTTTTATAATAATTTTACTGTTTTCTTGTAATAGCTTAAGAGTTTCTTATGCTATATGAGGCCGTTGATCATAATTGATGACACACATCTTAAAGGAACTTATCAAGGAACAAATCTCGTTGCAGTTGGGATGGATGGGAACAACCAAATTATACCTATTGCTACTGGTGTGTCATAAGGTGATACTGGTGAGTCGTGGACATGATTTCTGAGAAAGTTAAAAGATTGCATAGGGGAAGTACCAAATTTGGTAATAATATCTGATAGACATTATGCGATCATCCTTGCTTGTAAAACTGTCTTTCCTAATTCGTTTCATGGTTTTTGTTGTAGAAAAATCAAACAGAACGCTTGCATTCAAAATTTTTTGCAACAGCATAAAATTTGATGTACTTGCGTACAACTTTTCTTAGATGATCCAGAAGATGCCATTGTTAATATATTTTGATAAGTAAAAGTGCCCTAAGTAAAAATCTAATATTTGGTATATTTGGTAGAATAGTAATGGGACTAGTTAGTTTGGTTAGATTTACTTCGACCCCTTTATAAAGAGGAAGGTTGTGGAAGCTTAAGAGTTTTTATGTTTTTCTTTGACCCACTAACAATTTATTATGTACCTTTACCAAATTAAGCCTTAATAATAATTTTACTGTTTTTCTTGTAAATAGCTTAATAGTTTCTTATGCGATATGAGTCCGTTGATCATAATGATGACGCGCATGCTTTAAAGAACTTTATCAAGGAACAAATCTCTCGTTGCAGTTAGGAATGGGGATGGGAAAAACCAAATTATAACCTATTGCTACTGGGTGTGTCCACAAGGGAGACTGGTGAGTATGGACATGGTTTTTGATAAAGTTGAAAGATTGCATAGGGGAAGTACCAAATTTGGCAATAATATCTGATAGACATTATGCAATCATCCTTTCTTGTAAAATTGTCTTTCCTAATTCGTTTCATGGTTTTTGTTGTCGTCATTTAATGATGAATTGTGGAATGCAAAGTGAAAGGTATAAGGTGTTATACTGGAGTACATGCAAAGCGTACACCGAGCAAGAATTCGATAGGCTTATGTCTGATATTCAAGCTGTAAGACCTGATGCTCACCACAAACTAGTTGAAGCTGGAATTGAGAAATGGTCTAGGGCAAAGTGCCCTGCAAATAGATACAACTACATGACATCAAACAGTGCTGAATCAGTAAATGCGTTAACAAAAGAAGTTAGGAAAATACCAATAACCGCCCTGATGGATTGGTATAGAGATCGTCTTAGAAAGTGGTATTATGAACGTCGAGAAAAACATAAAGGTATTCATTCAACTTTATAAGTTACTAATTTTTACAACCTATAACGATTGTTATTCCACGCTAACTTAGATGTATACTTTTGTATATTAGATTCACAGGATGAAGAACTAACACCATGGGCAAGTGCCAAAATAAGGTATAGAATGTTAAAGAGCTCTAATTGGATTGTTAATGGTGTTGTAAGGTACAACATCTATGAAGTCCGGGACAACAAAATGATACATATGGTGTATTTGGAAAAAGGTGAATGTACATGTCGAAGATGGCAGCTATCTGGTTTACCATGTGGCCACGTTTGTGCAATTGCCAGAGTAGAGGCTTTAACTAATGTTAACAATTTGGCAAAACCGTGGTTTTTGAATTCAACAATTAAAGCTACATACGAAGGCATCGTTTATCCTGTAAAAGATATACCAACTTGGCAGACTCCAAATGACCTCCAAGTTGTATTGCCACCTGTGATGGGTAATAAACTCCCTGGTAGACCAAAAAACAAAGATCGAATCCGATCACAAGGGGAGGGGCCGATACTTACTAGGTGTGGAAGGTGTCTTGCCATGGGTGGTCACAACAGAATGGCTTATAATGTTTGGTTACCTAGTGTTCAAGTAAGTATGAATTTGTAGAAATTAATGTAAATGTTTGGTTAATTAACTACTAACTTTTAATTACATTGTAATGTACAGAACACAGAGGAGGCAAATCGTGAAGTGTATCAACAGGGAATGTATGAACCGTAACACATTTCAAATAACATGGAAGATATGTATCATCCGCAGCAGGAGAACACACCAAATGACTTCATCTATGAGCAAAATCCTGAGTCATCAAATATGGCGATGTTTGGTAATTTGTCACAGTGCCTAACACCAAACAACTTCATAAACTAAGGTGGGGTACTTTCTTTATTTTGAGATTTTCAAGATGGATCCGTTAAGATGTTGTGTTTAATATTCAAATAACTATAACTTATTTGGCAACTGGGCAACTTTATTTGTTAAGACTATGTTTTAAATTTGCATTTACTACTTTCACAAGAATGCACAAAACAATAATCCTGAACACAACAAATCAACCAATTACAAAATATAGTAAATAATTTTCTTACTAATACAGATTACTTAGCTAAGGATAAGTTCATACAACACTTGATTAATGGTAACTTTGTGCATAACTTACATATTGTGACAAGATATTGTGCTTAATATATAATGTGTGCACAACTACCATTATATTACAAAACATGTGCTTACTCATAATTCATTACACCAGAATAGTTATGGTTACAAAAGATGTGGTTATACGTAAAAACAACTAACCTTGTTATTTAGAGGCCACCAACTATTAGTTAAACTTGTGACATGAGTTGCGGATCATCATCAACCTCATGATCATTCAATGCAACCAAACCACCCAACCTTCCTTTACCTACTTCAACTAAAACTCTTTTACCATGAACTTTCATGAACATGTTGATCTTTTTGTAGTATTGATGTTTTCTCTTTCTTTTAACCTTGACCATACTTCTACCCTTCTTCTTCTTCAACACTACCTGCACATTTGCGCCTACAGAATCCAATGGTACAGGGTTTGCAAAACATTCTTTCTGTATATCAGGAAGTGAATGGCCATCGCAAACAACAGTTTCATCTACATACATACTTGGCCCCCAACATCTATGGGACCATCCAAACTCAGTCCTTCATATAACCAATTATCATGCATGCCTAATTCATCAGCAACACTGTCAACATGCAAGAAATCCCCAAACGAGTTCTTACACGGGAATTCAATTCCATTTCTTCTTTGATTTAAAGGGGGTGTTCTTAACACGGGTGAACTGGCTTCTTCTTTTTCCTATGCGATAAGCTCCTCCGAGGACATAAGATAAGCATTTTGCATCATTTTTTCATGAGTTTTGATTTTACAAAAAACATCTTCATGAGCCGCATCAAAACTCAAATTCTTATAGTAATACTTTGCTAAATATTTTTTGGTAAATGGGCTATATACAAGTTGATTAACCCGTACTTTTCACCCATGTCATACATTTTATTCATATCAAAATCATCTTCGACAACGGTTAATCCTTCTTCTAGGCTAGATCTAGGAGTACTATAAAAGATACCCCAAATCTGACATTCAAGTTTGTATGACAACATATCTAGCAATTTTGAGAAACTTATCCTGATTAACTTAGATAACTTTAAAGTTAAAATCTTGCCATGATCATACCTTAAAGGGTGTAGATTGAAAACACCATCATGGTTAACTTCAAAGATAACATAGTTCTCAGGCTTTTCATTTGTCCTGTAACAAAATGTAGTTAAACAAAGTATGTAAGTACACATGTTAAGAACATAAATCAACATATTATAAACTTAATTAACAAATGCACATAAAACAAATATAATTTTCATACCTGACAAAATAAGCAAATATAGGGTTCGTACATAATTTTGGAGAAACTGAAAAATCAGACATAGTTGTATGAATGTACTTGTGAAAACAAATCTCAAATGGTTGTACTTAAAGTTGATTTCATAGTTACTAGTAAACTAAACTAAGGTGAATGGAGGGATTTTTATGTTGTGGGCTTGGTAATACTGGTATTTACAAACTGTTTGGCCTACATTTGATTGGGCTTTTTGTAATTAATTAACATTAACAAAATATGAACACGAAAAAAAGTTGTGTACAAAAAAATAACTTAAACGTCATGCCCCTTTGAAAATAGTTGGGAACATGTCAGTTTAATTAATACACTAAACGGTTGCATTTAAGTAGTATTTATAGGGGTTGTTTTCACTATCCAAAATCATCTTCATATCATTTTACAAACAACCAATCACTCTAAAAAAATGAATCAAACACCTCTTCAAGAACTTCGTGAAACATCCAACTCTACGGATTTGCCCAAGATGTGGACTGTTATGATGGATAGAGAGGTGGTTAGGGACAATGACATAGTGAGGAGACTGATGGAGGTTGCTACAGAACTCCAGGCTAGTTTGAACACAAGGCAGGAGATAATCAATGAAGCCGCGATATCCAAGAATACAAAAATGAAGAAAAGTGTGGCCTTCTTCAGAGAACAACAAGACCAAGATTTGAAGTTTATGAGAGACATTTTGTCGAAGATCTCGGAAACTCAGTTAAGGACATTTGAAAAAACAGAGTTTGTTGATTATATCAAAAAACTCTAGGTTGTTCTTATTAGGGCTTCTTATTATTAACTATATAAATGATGATCAAACTAAGGTTACACATCCTTGTTTGGTTATTTAGTAATGTTTATGTATTAGTCCCTTTGGTAATTAAACTTTGTAATCATCTGTTATGGTTTATGAATCTTAGTTTCTGTGTTTATTTATGCTTATTTGTTTGCGTTAACCAATTAAATCATGGGCCCTTAAATCAGCTGCACCTGGTATAAATGACACAAAACAATTCCAATCACTAGTTCAAAAAATTTATTCAATATTGTAGAATTACATTTCACTTAACACTTATCAACTTTGTGACAGAAAAATAAACGAACCATCTTCTCACGATATGCCAAGGCCACGTCAACAGGATCTTCGACATCTAAAGATAACCCATGCGCCAACCGATATAAAAAAAATACAAACCCACACACCACAATCACCATATATACCACCTTATTTAGGAACATTATCCGCAAGCTTAAAACTAATGGTATAATCACTAAGATGTATACCTTTGTTATCAAATACTTTAGCACCTTCTAAGATAACGGGAAGACGTTCCTGTATGATAACATACAATATAGTAAGTGTAACAGACGAACCATAATGTACATAACAATCAATATAAAAACCAACATTAAAAAGAGTAAATTGTTTCATTGCTATTACCATTACCATAACATGTACATCGCTTAACGTAAGCATTCACAACAAAAGAGTACATAATAATCTAAACAAGACCAACTTAAGAAGCAAAACACAAAAGATACGATTGACCGAAGATTACAGTGAACACTAAGCATAACATGACTTTCGAATTACTGACGGCGAAGCTTTACAATGAAAGAAAGTTTCTTCAAGACCTTGAGTTGAGTCTCACTTATTGATTTCATCAAGTCCCTACATTTCCTCAACTCAAAATTTTGAAGCTCCTCAAGCAATTTGTAGGATTCGGCAAGACTAGTTGACACGTGCAAAAAGCTTTGCATCTCTAACATTTGCTCTCGCCTCTCGTGACAATGAACATGCAATTGTTGGCACATTGCATAAGTATCAGCAACTGTCCTTAAATCTTTTTCATTGTCAATTTCAAACAACTTAACCATCATGTCTTTCACTAGGAGGGAGTTTTCCAAAAGTGTAAGGAGGTATAGCTAAGACATTGTGGTGTGTAATGTGCCTCTAAGTATGTGTACAAAGGTTTTTTAATAGGATGTGTTATGAAAATGTGTGGGTTGTGAACTAACTATATAGAGAAATAATAAGTATTGAAAATTAATTGGCCCAAATTGTTATTGGTAAAACTGCCAATAGTAGGTCATTTGAAAGAAGAAGAAAATGCCAAAAATTATTAATTGTGAGATTAGAGTGACTAAAATGATATTGGCAGGTATGCTCAACAAGTCAAAAGGTCTTTTGCCCACTCATTGTATGTTACTTTGATTAGAATACCAATGCTAATTGAGGAGTTGTACTTAAAAGAAAACAACTTAGTTGGAAACAAATGGAATGGTTGTGTACTTAGTTGCAAACATATCTAACAACTTATAAGGAAATGTATAATGTGTATGTCACTTTAGTTATTGGTAAGTTAATATTTAATTTATTTATACTAAAGGAAATTATAGGAAGTATTATAAACCATACACAACTAAACAACATCATAAAAATAAAGCATATGCTAGATAGTATAATCAACCAAACAGTAATAAACAAAAAAAATATAATTAAAGTTTAAAGTGTACCTCTAAACATTACCGAACACCGACATACCAATCGCGCCACTCATAGTCATACGTATCTCCGCTATCATAGAAAGTGACCAATCCAGATAGTATATCTAGGTGGGCAAGACACCAATGCTGATCCGTTTCATTAATGAGAATAAAAACCTACAACATTTAAAATGATTCTTAGGTTTGTAATCTTGAAGAAAGTGATCAGTCCAGAATGTGTTTATGTACCTGATCAACATCACTCCATGGAATGCCATACTTATCACCGTTTGCATAAAACAAAGGCATGTTGTTTTGCATAAGTAGTTGAACAAAGTAACAACTAACCATGGCCTAGTTTGCATTCTTTCGTCTAACATGCCACATATAGTCGACCCACAAGTCTATGTGCTGTAAATGACACAAAGCAAATAAAACATTATAACTACATGGTCTTAAAATGTTTATTGTTATAAAGTGTTTGCATTAATTTGTCTATCAATACTAACCTCTTCACTTAGCCAACCTTTGCGACAAGGGTCTAAGCACACTAATCTAAGCTAGAAATTCCTAGATACTGTATAATCATCGCTCCATGGGAACATAGATTTAAGATGCCATGGTTGACTAATAAATCTCTCAATATCATCAGACAACCAAATTGTGTCCATTGAATGAAACAAACATGAAACATCCTATGAACATAAGATTATAACTGTTTAAACCCAAAAGCCGGATAGAATGTAAATACTAATAGGAAAACACACATGTGGAGAAATATCATACCTCAACCCATGGTTTAACTTTTTTAGCAATTCAGCCAAAGATAGATCATTTACGTTTTGGCGGTATTTTTTAATCTTAACCCAACTTTCTTTCGGCTTTGCTTTGCATGTCACAGAATGTGCATCATTCCTGTTGATAGGTGGAAAACTGCCCAATATAGTTTTTAACATAGTGAATTCCATAAAACTCATAACGCTTTCTTTTTTTCACCTCCGCATTCTGCAACATCTTCTCTTCTTCCAACCGCAACATCTTCTCTTCTTCCAACCTCAACCTCTTCTCCTGTTGAATTCTCTTTTCCTGTTCCGAACGAATCCTTTCTTCTTCTTCCAAACACAATTTCAGTTCCTCGTCAACAAGATATTCCTAAAAAGAATAAGTCAACCATTATTACATATTATTGCAAGTTAAGTTAAAAAAACTTAAAAGTACATGTTTATTACATTAGCAATATCTTCAACTGAATCATGTGGGTCAACCAATTCTTGAAATAAGATATTTAGTGACTCAACAAAGTCACCTCTGAGTCTGGATAAATCCTCATTAAACTGCAACCTCTGTTATCAAAGGATATATACATTTAGAACAAATATAAAACGCTTGTTAAAGGGATACAATAATGATGTTTTAAACGTACCCCTAGTTTATCGTTTCTTTCAAGTGCAAGAACCTGCATAAGTTGAAGTAATATTTAGAACCAAAATTTTAAAACCTTATAATTGGTTAGTGAATTAGATATAAATTAAAATACAACATAACCTGAATAATAGTCTCGAGTTTGAAAACACGAACATTTAGCTCCCTAATTACTCGATCCGTAAGACGTCTAGTTTTTAATCTGCTGTCACGAGTGCAAACACTAGAACTTTCTCTGAAACTTGAAGCAAGACGTTTGCGTGACTTCTCCAACTTTGAAAGATAAGCTTGAAAAAGGGGGTGATGTTCTATTACTGGAGGCTTGGGAACGTGATGTTCAAAAAAAACATTGCTTTCTATCCACCACGAAGATTCATACTCAGCTCTAGTAGGTCTGATATCAGTATTTGTCTTTGAGTCCTAATTATATTATAAACAACAGAATTTGTCAGATGCACTAATAAAAAAGGATTGAAATACCTATATATATGTTATATAAAGGTATATGCTTTAACCTTTGCAAAAAGGTAACAACAATCAGATCTTTTGAATATGGACTTTTTAGACCATCCAATTGCTCTTGGTATAACTTGAGGGGCATTAATCCACCAACGATTACTTCTTTCAAAAGACTCTAAAATCCAAATCTAAATAACATACCAATGTAGAGTTAATAACTTACAGCATCATTATATAATTTTGAATGATGAAATAAAAATATATTACAATAATTAACTAAATTATTTACCTGGAAAGCAAAAAAACAAATCCAGTTAACGTATATGTAGGGACATAATTGCGGTCTTTCTTGAACCCCAAATAGTGTGTATCACTATGCTTGACTACTACATTCTTTATTGAGTCGTACAACTGTGTCCATACATGCTCCCCCCATGAAACATTCCAAGCCTCAAGATTTTCAACCAACCCAAACAGAGAATCATCCACCGGGCATGTAAACAACCTACCCATAAAGATAACCTCTAATGCTAAAATAAGGCAAAGGGGTACTGAGTCTTCGTCACATAGGTTCCCAAACATCACTTCATCCTCAATTACACCAAGAACATCTAAAATGGTTACAACTAACCCAACCTTATGCGGGAACACCCTATTACGAAACTTCAAATCACAGAGGGTATATGAACAAAACCTTATTGTTCCAAATCACATACCGGTAATCAGAACAAACTCTGGCCTACCAAAATGAAGACTATGACCTTCAACATAATTTATCAGGGGCATATCATTATGATACTCATCAACTTTATGTTGTTTCCGTAGCATATAATCTATGAGTTGCGGTTCATGATCAAAATACATTATATCCAACCAACATCCGAAACAATTAGTCTTAAACAACTTTCGTCGCTTAACATCTAACTTTTGGTATATTGACCAAAACTAGTTCAATTTACTTGTAATGATGACTTTTGAATCAATTTCCTGAAATACAATTTAATAAAGCAACAATCAAGATCTTTTCTACTAAATAACGAACTTCAACAAATAACCAACCATACAACATTAACTTAATGGCAGTAATCACAATCTGAATCTGCTATTTTATCTAAAACCTTAACAAATTATAAAACGCATAACAACAATGGACTAACATGTAGTAGGCACCAGGTAAATCTATTTTCAGACCTAATCTTAAACAGTAAATCTATTTTCAGACCTAATCTACTTACCCTTGAATACCATATTTTTCCGTTCAAAATTGAAAAACAGCAACTGTTGTTGAAGACGACTATGAGGTGTTGATGAAGACGGGAGAAAGTGGAGAGAGCGGGAGAAGATGAAGTAGATGATAATGGTGAAAAGAGCTGGAGAGAGTGGAGAGAGCGGGAGAAGATGAAGTAGATGATAATGGTGAAAAGAGCTGGAGAGAGTGGAGAGAGCGGGAGAAGATGAAGAGGATTTCTCTCTGTATGAATTAAGTGTGTATTATACACACACTAAATATTACGATTAATGAAATACAATAAAATTAAAAAACATAAATATTATTAAAAACTACACCTAGTAAGTAGTTGCCCAAAAAAATATTATTTGGATGCCCTAATGTACAAGTTGCCACAGTACTATTTTAACATAAAATAATAGGGTAAAATTACTAAAAAACCAGTTGCCCAAAGTACAGTTGTCTCAAATTGTAAAAGTTGCCCAATACAAAACATGTATAAATACCTTACGCATACCTTACACATCTCTTACACACCTGGACAAATGTCAATTTCTTATTAAGTTGCTCAGTTGCCAATTTTGCTGGGTTAGTTTGAGAAAGGAACATTGAAAAGGTGAAAGAGGCATTTCACTTTTGATTTTGGACCATTTTAAGAATTAGCCTTTTCTTTTATTACTTTAAAACATTAACTTTCTTTTATTACTTTAAAACAACAACACAAACAATCCGACCTTTTAAATCATTATAATGATTACTTTTTTTATTACTTTAAAAACAAATCGTTCTAAAAAACAAAATGCTTTCCTTTTTCTTGGAACAATCACAATATCTTTCTGGAACAATCACAATATCCAGAACCAAAATAAAATAACCAAAATTCATTTTTTTCCCAATCATGTACGAAATTATTATTTTTTTGTAAGAAACTAAACTAAAACTAAAGATCATAATTAACAACAAATCAAATGAATAAAACCATTACTTAACAATAATTTCATACATAAAAATATCATCAAATGTCATGATAACAAACTTCCATATCCGAGTTCATAACCTAACCATAATACATATGCAATTAGACGACTTGCGATAAATGAATCGAGTAAATTGTGACACCGAATTCTCAACCCACTGATCAATGTGTTGCATAGTTCTAAGTTTCATGTCATTCCAAACCTATAAACAAATCAAATGAAGAGTTAATGAGTTATTTACAAGAAACAAGATTTAATTTGCAACAAAGTAAATATATATTTACAAGTACTCACATTATCCGGAAAGTTTGATTGCTTTTGAAAAAAAAGCTCAAACATAGCTATGGCCACGTAATAACCACATTCCCATGTACCTTCTTGTTGGGGACACTAAATTCAAATTAAACATAGATTACGAAATGACCAAGTCAAATTGAGCACAAAAATATATAAGATATATGATAGATGATTTACCTTAACCATATTCCAATTCCACTCAACTAAAGACGTATCATGACATGCCTTAAAAATAAGTATTGGTATATTAGATTACTTCATATACACTCGCAAACTAATTTCAATGCTAGAACAATTTAATATCAATGCTAGAATATACTTACGCTTCTATTAGTGGTATCAAAGAGTATATGCTAGGTTTCTTGTCGAAATTCCTATCGAGTGAATCCAATATGTATCCGGTCTTCATCAAAGGGCAAATCACAAATAACACCCAATGTCCACTACGCGAATTTCTAAACATTTTAATGCAAATAATAGTATAGTTAAAACCATATATGAAGTAAAGAATTAAACTTACCATCGCAAATATGGTGCCACAAATATGGTTTTGTCTTGTTGTACTCTTAAGGTGCTCTCAATGTGTTTCACGACTTTATGACCATATGTACGACATAATTGAAAATCAATTTGTGATGGGTTTAAGATCCCACACTTGTTGTTACCCTTGAAGCCTTTTTGAACCAACCAATATAAATGCCTAAAAATCATGACAGTTTATTTCCATTAATTAATAGCATTCAAAAATATTAAGACTTTTGTTATCATGATAGATAGTATTATATATAAGGAACTAACATCCCCCACTAGTGTAAAATGGTACCGTCGAGCCAATCATTTGACATCCAACCTAACACCGAGTTATAAAAAATATTATCGAAATAGGATTCTTCATACAACCCTTCAAGCGCCCGAACTAAGATAAAATCGCCACTTTTGGGTTTTTTTTTTTAATTTCTCGGCTATCTTTCTAATATTCATTGGTCTTTTTTCTAATGCTTTCAAGTATTTGTCGATTGTGCTAGATTCCTTTTGTGGCAAAACGGTGTGATTTGTCTTTCGTTTTTGTTTTGGAGGAGTTTTTTGTTTTGAAGAAATGTTCTTTTGTTGTTTAGGAATGTTCTTTTGTTTTGGAGCAAGTTTTTTTGGAGGATTTTTCTTTGGAGCTTCTTGAGACATTATGACTTCTGATGGCAATTGTTCTTCCACCTACATTCAAGGTATGACGTTATTATACCAATTTATTTTATTCATTTAACAATATATTTAAGGATAAGATGATTAGAAGACTACCTGTAGATCCAGTAGATCCGGTTGTAGATCACAATTGGGCTCACTCATAGTCGGAGGATACAATGGTGGGCTGCTTGACATAGTAGGATGATAGCATGATGGACTACTTGTCGTAGTCGGAGTATAGAATGGTTGACTACTTGATGTAGTCGGATGATTCAATGGTGGACTACTCGAGGTACTCTGATGATGCAATGGTGGACTACTTGATGTATTTGGATGACACAATTGTGGACTGCTTGACGGATTACTTGACGGGCGAGTCATGGTGTCGAGTGATAAGGACATTCTAGGAAGAACATGCATTTAACAAACACATACTTTTATGTCTTGGTCTTTCACACATCATGCAAAAACAACACTTAGCACTTATAATAACACTTAAAATAGCAAAATCACACTCAAATCAGCAAATGGCAGCTTCTATAGAAACGTATATCTTGTGGTCATGTGTCAAAAAAATTAAAAGTGAGGTGCAGAAAGACACACCATAACATAAGCCAAGACTCCAAGCAGTGCCTATGCCAAAGATACATCAAATGTGTCAATGAAGGAAAAAAATATTACCAGTACTTTATAGACTATTCTGTTATCTTTCTTTGTTAGTGATTATAGTTGCTTATCAAACTATATGTGTGTGTTTTTTTGTTAATTTCAGACCAAAATGCCAATAGTACCTAATTATTTCAATATGGATAGTTCTTAAGTTATTCTAATTATTTTAATTTCTAAGGTTGTTTATTAGTGATGATGAATTAAAACAAAGTTTTATATTTTAATTATATTTACTTAACTAAATTTCAAGTGTTGCATATGTGTATATGTTTTAACGAATTTGCCATTTAAAAAAAATCGGCAGCATCTCCCCTCTACTCCTCAAGTATGCGTATAAAAACACAAACTCAAGGAGTAAAAGCGAGCGTGTACCAATTTTTTCTAAATAGTAAACTCGTTAAAACTTATACATCATATCCTAAATGAGACGGAATATTCAAAAAGCAGTCCCAAAATAGGGACTTTTCGAAATTAATCTCTATTAGATTAATCTCGGATGGGTATAAAACTTAAGGCATATGATATGCAACTAACTAAATGAACTAATTGATCATTACAAATATAAACTAACTAAAAGATAAAAATTTATACTACTAGATGTAAGTATATAATTAGAATATACCTTACATATAACAAGTATAGATATGGATTTACCTTGTTTATTTATTGCGGATCATAGAGTGTTTTGGTTGGTAAAGCTTTGAATCTGATTAGTAGTTTGGTTGGTGAAGCTTTGAATGCGATTAGATTTTGGTGAAGAAGAGTAAAATCTTAAGTAAGTGAACGTTACTGGCTCTCTGTTTTGCTAGTAAAGTGTGAGATTCATTTAAACGGTTTTGTAAAACCGTTCTAAATAATAAGTTTTATTATTAAATAATATTTTTTTTAATAAATAACAATTAAAATTTATAAAAGTACACTTTTTTAGAACGGTTGTGTAAAACCGTTATAAATAATAACTTTTTATCATTAAATAACAATTAAAAATTATAAAAGTACACTCTTTTTTAGAACGGTGTTGTAAAACCGCTTTGAATAATAATTATAAAATTATAAAAGTACACTTTTTTAGAAATGTTGTGTAAAACCTTTTTAAAGAATAACTTTTTATTATTAAATAATAATTAAAAATTATAAAAGTACATTCTCTTTTTTAGAACGGTGTTGTAAAACCGCTGTAAATAATAATTATAAAATTATAAAAGCACATTCTCTTTTACAACGCTTAGAAGATGGCCGCTATAAATAATAATAAAAAATTAAATATTCACATGAACCGTTTTAAATGATATATTTTAAATGGTATATAAGGTTTTCCAAATTATTAAGAACGATGACATCGGAAACTGTTATATATACTCCGTTGTAAAATGCATGTTCTCTACTAGTGATTACCTTATTTTATGCACCTATTGGCTTTTGCCGAGGTCTTTCACGAAGTAGTCTATGTACCTTCGGGTAGAGCTATGACCTTTCTTTACACTACTTTGGCGAGATTGGGTACTGTTGTATGTAGCTATTTGCTTATTGCGCGTAAAAGCCTATAAACTAACTTTTTGAGCTTAGGAGTTTACTACTTATTCAAGCCCATAAGATCAACTTGATAAGCTAATAGGCTTAAGAAAACGAGCTTGTTGGTTTTTCTTACCCGAGCTAGCGCACATAAAAAAGGTATAAATACCATGTTGGGACACTATTGAGTATGATTATTGAAAGGGACTACGGACCACTAACCTAAGTATGGTGCTATTATATTATTTAGTCCCTATATAATTTTTCAAGTTAGACTCCAACTATTAACTATATGATATCGAATTTACAAGTGCAATTAGGTTCTGTAACCATATAGGATGTGGTAATGATGGTACTTTTGTAGTTTTCAGCTCTACAAATGAGTTGTTTTCTAAGAACTGGTTCAATACATGGTGAAGGTTGTGAATGATTATTGCATTTGATACTAGCATGCTCGTAAAGTGTATGCGTGCGCTAGTGATAAGATGGAATATGTAGTTATCTAATGGAGCGAAGCAGATATTGACTACCCATTGTTCTGTTTTGATGTTATAATATATAGGAGTGTTGGTTGGTACCAAGAACACTTGTTTGGCTAAGAGTATAGGACAATGAGATGGCCTATATAGGGGGTGTTCTGGATTGCTTTATTTTCCGCTTATGCTTTGGCACAAAATTAAGTACTTGTAAGCTGCTTAAAAATAAAAAAAATCAGGAAATAATGTTTGGATATGCTTAATTTGTAGAAAATGCTAAAATACTCGAAAAAAATTAATTTGTTAGAAAACGTTTCATTCAAATCCATATATAAAAGTTTTTAGGTTGATCATGATAGTAAACAAATAGGCCTAGTGGTAAGGTGCATGACCTCCTTAGAAGAGGTTAAGGGTTAAGACCTCACTAGGTACACATCTGAATTGAAAGACTCGTCCGTTTATCCGTTTATGAACATTGAAAACCTCATCCGTTTATCGTTTATGATAACGAATACTTTCCTATAAGCAAAAGGGAGTTGGATAACACAAAGCTGCTTTTGCTTGCAAATAAGCAGAAAAGTAAATACGATAAGCAATGCCAAACACCCATAAGGAATGCAGTAATAAGACTGAATATGTCATAAATGGTATGGTTTGTGATAGGATTATTATGAGTTAATTCAAATTATGATGCAAAAATCAGATTACCATTATCTAAATCAGATGTTACTATTTATTGTTACAAATTTTATCTAAGATTTTTTACCTTGATTTACACTTATCTTCCATGAATGTGACATTTATTGATCCAAAACTAGTTAGTTCCGAAGGTACTAGTGGTTTATTTTTTTCTTTCTCAAAGTCACACGTAGGTCGGGTGAAGATATTAAAGAGCGGTGGCTTTAGCTTATCAGGATTGAAATGCAAGCGTTTCACTTACGCATCCACTTTAATTCCAGGTAGTTGCGATTATTGTCATCATGCAACTCAAAGATATATCCCAAAATTAATTGTTCTCGATTCACCACAAATTACTATCGCTTCCATCCCATCATAATCCCAATTCTCTGATAACAATGCCAGACGTTCCACCAGAAATACTCGATGAAATTCTCTCACGCTTTCCGGTGAAGTCTCTTTTGCGGTTCCGGTCGGTTTCAAAACACTTGTGTGCGGTGATTGATAGCCCTGATTTTATCAATCAACATCTGAATCAATCTTTAAAAATGAATAAGATTTTCATTCAATTGAAAGACTCCACTTCAGGCTCTTCCAAATGCTCCTTTTATGTTGAGGATTCAAGTCCAGATTATAAAAACCTAGAACCTCCATTTAATCAATCCGGTCCAGACTATCGTATTATGGGCTCTTTCAATGGGCTCATATGTTTAACTAGGGGGGAAACTACTCGTCGTGATATTATATTTTGGAACCCCTCAACGAAAAGGTATAAACTAATGAAGTCAGTGGGACGCTATCCACCTGGATCTAAATTTAGACTTACCATTCTCAGAGCAGGATATGACCATGTTAGTGGTGACTGTAAGGTGGTTAGGTTTTCACATTATAGCCGACCCGGCTCAGATTTGGTTTGTTGTAAAGTAAATGTTTACAGTCTTAAACTAGATGCGTGGCAATTTGAGCTGGAATTTACTTGTAATATACTCCCAGTGCAGGGTCATGATGTGTGTGTTAGTGGTTCGATTCATTGGGTTGGAATGCAAAATTCCGGTTCAAATATAAAGTACTTGATTTTTGCTTTTGTTCTTCATAGTCAAAGCTTTGAATTCGTACCACAGCCTGAGTCTATCAATGGATGTGTGGCTATAGATTTGGGGATTTTAGGAGGGCGTCTTTGTGTGGTTTGTTGTCATGAAAAGTTCAGTGTGGATGTTTGGGTGATGATGAAATATGGAGTAAAGGAATCATGGAGGAAGTTGATTGCATTAAAAATGACTGATATCGGCTTCAGAACTTCGCCATGTGTAAGACCAATATCTTATTTGAAGAATGGTAACGTGTTGTTGCAATTAGATCGTAAAAGTTTCATTGAGTATGATCTTGAAAAAAAGACATTCACAAAGTCATTCTCTAGTGGCATGCCATGTTTAGCTTCATGTGTCTATCAGGAGACCCTTGTTTAGTTGCAGTTAAAGTGAAAGATAATCTGCTATGAGTTTCTATTTCTTTGTATGCGTTATGAACTAAATAATTATGTATTTTAACTATGGATGGTTTTCTTGTTATTGATCTTAGACTTTTGTTGCAAATTATTTTGGCCTTTTTGCTTATTAGCTGTATTTTCAATTAGCTGATGTTGATGGATCCGGACTTATGCTGATCTTGATGGATCCAGACTTATTTTAGCTTGACGTGAGCAGACAATATGAAGTTATGGATAACACCTATCGAAAATATTGTAAGGATAACGCATGAGAAGACTAACCTGAGTTGCTTGCTGAAGATGCCCTTGAACTGTATAGGTAGTGTCCTAGTAAACGATCCTTTTTCCCGGTTAAGCACACTGTCATACATTTTTATCTTCCACAAGCTCTAAAAAATTTGGGTAAAAGCTATAGATTGCCAACACACTAACGTTTTTGTCCCGGATTGAACCGTTTACTTTTTTATTATTGTATTTAACCATGTACCTTGTTGGCATGTTTCAATTATAACCATATGACCGGATAAGAGCCACGTCACCACTACGTGGACATTTCTTCCACATGGACAGTTTAACCCGTTTTAAATACCTTCCACGTGGACATTTTAACCCGTTTTTTATACCCGAAACCATTAAAATCAAACCCATTTCAACCAATAACCGATCCAAACAATCAACCCAGATCAAAAATCCATAACAAAAACATATCAAGAACTCCACTCATCTACAAATCTATTCATAACCCAGCACACTCACGTCACACAAAATCACAAATCTTCACAATAACAATCAAAGAAAAACAAAAAATCCAAACACCCCATATAAACAAACCAAACCCAGATAACACTCAAATCACCAAAACCAATCCACCTCAAACAACATCAACATCAACAACATGAACGACAACATCAAAAACACTAAAACCAAACCCATCCCCATCCCCATAATAACCCAGATTTATCCAACCACAAAACTCTCGTGACTACTCACTCCAAAAACCAAATCCAACATCTAAAGAACAATAAACATCACCACAACACTCATTTAACTCACAAAAAACGCAGTTGAAATCTATAAACAAACCCATCCCCATTCCCATGATGAACATGGAGTGCATTTTCAGTTTTAAAGAAACTGATGGGGTATGAGCTTTTTTGTTGTGTTTCAGTTTTAAAAGAAAATAATAGAACTATATTGGGTTTCGTTTTTGGCATACCCCATCCAATCCAAAACAAACAACGTGCTCATATTGATTGGTGCGTGGCACGATGTTGCATCGGGATCTGATAGCTGTTGAGTTTTCAGATGTAGAGGTGGTTATGGGTGGTGGTAATTGACAGGTTTCGGTTGTTGTGAAGTCGCTGGAGCTCAGCGGCGGTGGTCGGCCGAGGTCGCCAGAGCTGAGATTTTGTTGGGAGTGTTTTAGAGAGGGGATTTTGCGTGTTAAAAAAATGAGGAATACTAGATCCACACCCATTTAATAAAAAAAATCACACACATATGTGTCAAACAAATAGTGGTAATGAAAAAAAAGAAAGAGAAAATGTGATAGATAGTGATTGGTATAACTAACATGCCACATGTGTATGTGGAAGTTTTTATGTGAGTTAAGAGTGTATATAGCATTGCTCTAAAAAAATGTGTGTTTGATATTGATGAGGGTGTAGGTTGGATATGTACACATAAGCAATATTTTTGCCACATAAAAAATGCAAAATAAAATAAATATTGCGTGGAAAAATAGTTTTACCTGTTAAATCGGTTACAGGTCATCATATTGTTAACAATAAAACAAAATTTAAAAGATAGTTGGTATATACGATAATAAAACAGTAAATGGTTCAATCTGTGACAAAAACGTAAGTACGTTTGTAATCTATAGCTTTTACAAAAAAAAAGATTTATTTATAGTTGTGACTCTCTAAAGTGTTGCTGGGAATAAGTTTATGAATAAGTTTATTAAAGAATGAAATGATGGAACATTTTTATTAGAGCCTTAGGTATCGTAACACCGTTAACACCGACACATCAGCGCCACTCCACTTAACACCAACCACACAACCCAAAAATACCCCGGAGTCCATAACACCAATAACACCACCTTTTGGGGTCCACCAATTTTTTGTTCCATTTATTTAAACAAATTAATTTACTGGGGGGGGGAATGGGAGGCGTAAAATAAATTACGGAAAGAAATCATTTTTCTTTTTATAAGTGAAAAATGAAAAAAAGAAGTGGTTGACTGCGGGTGCTACCATCCCACACAACTTGGAACCAGACTGCTTGACCCTCGCGTCGCTCAAGTCCTCATAATCCTTATACTACGAAACCACTCCCATAACCCCCTGGGTTGTATTGTTACGTCCTCCTCAGCGCCACGACCCTGCCCTCATTCGCGCCCCTTCGATCGTTAGGTAACCCCAACACAACACCACACACGCCACACCACACACACACACACACACACTAAATAAACACAAACACACACACACTAAAAACATAACATAAACACATATCCATTTTTAATAAATCGAAAAAAAAAGAAAAAAAAAAAAGAAAAGTGGGTTTCGACGGCGTGGATGGGCTAACGCAGGGCTCAACGGCGTTGGAGTTTTGGCTTGGCGGGTATGGTAACGCCGGCAACGCCGGTGCCAGCTAGGCATAACGCCAAGCTCGGCGTTACCGTACCTAAGGCTCTTAGGATGTCACTTTGTAAGTGCTACGGTTAGAGGTTATATATTTGACAATTTACTTAAGAGTGTGTCAATTACTCAATTTAGGCTAGGTTCAAATTGGTCAAACAATGAATTAGGTTTTGTTTGTTTTTTCAGACGTTTTACCTCTTCATCTGAAAACCATGTCTGCAGAAGAAGATGTGCATCTAAGCTCTTCATCTGCAAAGAAGAAGACCATTTGTTTTTTTTCTCTTGAAGTACTTCTTTCATTTATGTTTCTTTATCTTTTTACTAGTGTTTTTACGTTTTCGTCAGTTATTTTACGTTTTTGTCAGTTTTATACGTTTTCGCCAGTATTTTTACGTTTTCGTCCTTTTTTTCCGTTTTCGTCAGTTTTTT
>BQNB010008107.1:0-17828 GCA_026074375.1 Tanacetum coccineum
GGAGGTACTGCTTTGTAGGCCTTTTCTCTTTTGAAATTTTCGTACACAGAATCAGTCAAAGTTTCATTCCCAGATGAATTGTCACTTTCCATACCACTACTAGACTCAACCCCAAATCCTATACATGATTTATCAGACAAATATCTTTGTTTGTTTAGGACTTCATTTTGAAGTACAGAAGCATTTGACCATTTTTCAAGTTTTACCTTGAAATCATCTCTTTCTTTTAAGACTTGATCTAGTTCCTTTTGTTTTTCTTCTAGTTTCAAATCCCTTATCTTTAAGTCATATTCCATCTGTTCATACTTATCACCCCATGCATATTCGTTCTTTTCATGTGTTTTAAGTATGACTTCTAATGACTCTAAGCTCATTTGATATCCTAGAATTTCAGACCTAGCCTTTTGAAAATTGTCTCTTTCAGTTTGATAGCTTTCAAGCAACTTTTTATAAGATTTACTACATTTGGAACAGTAAGGTACCTCTGAGTTTGTAGCCATCAAGGCTAAAGACACTGGTGTATCATCAGCTTTGTTGCTCCAGTCAAAATCACCAAGTCCATCTTGTCCAAAGTGCACATGTTCTGCATCAAACTCCATGCTCCAATCATCTTGTTCAACTTCAGTCAGTGCCATCATAGCAAATGTCACTGGTTCAGCATCAAATTCCTTGGTCCAGTCAATATCTTCATTGTTGTCTGTTGCCACCAAGGCTTTTGAGTTTGAATCTTCAATAGCCACAATCCTCTTTTCCTGACGACCATTTGCTCTGTTTTCCTGATATTTAGCAAATCTGCACTCCCTAGCAAAATGACCCAACTTTTGACAATTAAAGCATTCAATCTTTGACTTGTCAAAAGTGATCCCATTCTTAATTCTTTGGACTTGAGGTCAATGGGTCCTTCCTGTTTTCACTCATAAACTTCCTTGATCCTTGCGGTATATCATAGCCACTTGCCATCGAATGCAATTTCTTTCATAATCTAGCATCTTCATCAATTTGCAACAGATCTACATCCATCATGATGTAGGCATAGATGCTTGTTGAGCAAAGAAGGAACATATGATTTCATCTCTGAGTGGGAAGAACAGTTAGGAGCAGTTTGCACCTTGCTTTAGGCAGCCTGAGTATATCCCATTTGGGATAATGTGCTAGGTTCCAACAAAACTTTGTCTCAAAGTACTGCCCCATTGACATCAGTGGATATAAAAACAATATTTTGTGAGTTTTGAATTTTAGAAAAACACCATTCAATTCATAGCTCAAAGACTACACCTTCAAGGTTGTTGTTAAGATCATCAAAACTCCAATTCATACAATCCCCCCAATTGTCCCCAGATCATTGTAGCAACTACATAGCCCCACAATGGTAAACATTCCTTAGAAACTTAAACTTCAAATTCGCATCTACACTTCTTTCAAAGGGACAAAACTTATAAAGGCATCATATAATTCAGCATACTAAGATTTCTGAAACCTTCGGTATGTTAAATCTACTCTTCTCTAGATCCAATAGTAAACGTCTCGAATTGGTTGTTTCAAAAATTCTATTTGCATTTTCTTTGATGCTTCATTTCCTCCAATCTTGCTTTATGCTGTCCAAAAAAGTTTTTGCATTTGTGGCATCATGAAAACTAGCAGATTTCTATCAGGTATTGCAGAAAAGTAATATGTTAAGGGCTTTCTCATTGTTTCTTCTTCTTCTTGCTTGGCAGCAAGTGAAGTTTTTTGGTGCTGACGATGATGCAGATCAGTTGTGCTTGGTCTCCATTGTGATTATAATCCCATAGAAATTATGATCAGTGATAGCAATATACTGTCGCATCTTCATGGTACCATAGTTCATATTCCCCACCCTTCTTGATCATAGGGATTCCTTAGTGCAGTGACGTACGAGGTGGGAGTATAGGTTCACTTCAGACAACTTTTATGAGTTTTGGAAAGATTTCGAATGTTTAAAAGTTCTTCTATATCAGAGTCCTACACAAGCTCCATATACCACACGTATGGATCAATATCCTTAATAAAACACAGAGTATACTGTTCAACTATGTGGAATCTAGTTGGCAGTACTAAGAAGAACACACAAAGATAATCAAACGATTTGTATTATAAACCTTTGAATCTGCCTAAAAAATTGCAGAACCCTAATACAATACTAAGTAAATCAATCTATTTCTAAATGTCTTCCTAGAAATCCTTTTATAAACGATAAGGATAAACCTCTAGTAGAATGTACAGTCCTTGTATGACCATAAAAACACTAATCAATACTAACATTAAAAAAACTTGTACATAGAAATACATACAAACATAAAACCGTTGAAATAATAATCCTTTATAGATTCCTTTATCCATGACAGTAGCGTTGACCTTATTCCCACACTTAGAAGTCAGTACTTAGAGCGTCAACCTTGGCAGTACTTGAACCTTTTGCATAGCAAGTCAAGTACTTTGACCTTTTGTCTAGTAATGTCCCAACATAAAGCCAAAAAACCAGAAAAATAGCTCTCAAAAAACTTTCATTGTAACTCTAAGAAGCTCTAATAAGCTTTTTTTATAAAGGAGAATTAATCCAACGTGAACGATCCAGGTACAAAAGGCTGTTTAAAAACAAAAGCTAATTAATAAAAAAAAAACCACGATTAAGACACAAAAAAAAAATACTAACATGAAAAAGCTATGGCAAGGACTTAACAAATAGAGCTCAAAAAACTGTATGAAACAATCAAGAAGCCTGGACAGGAGTTGAACAAATAGGCTACGAGGAATCGGTAATGTTATCAAAAAACAAGTAACGCATGAGAGAAAGAAACACATACCATATTTTTCAATGAATGAGCTAGTATGGAAAGCCTATATGTAAAATAAGTCAAAACTATAACTAACGTTCAAACGATGTAGGAGACAAGAAAAAACATGATACTGTGGACCTGTTTTCGTTGAGCCCAATAGAGAAACAACAAAAAATTAAAATGCAAAGTTATAGTGAAACCAAAAAAGTTTATCGAAAAGAAAAGAGAAGAAAAAAAATAGAATAATAAGAAATAAGGGCCGAATTAATAGCTTTAATAAGAACTAACCACAACGTGACCACTAAACCACCCGTGGCGATGATACCAAAATGTTATCACTAAAAATTAAATCATGTCACAACAACCAATAATCCATACCAATAAGCTAATAACTGAGAAAAAAATAGAGAAGAAACAAGAATTAGAACTATAAGAAGATTATAGAGAAAAAAAAGAAGGGAGGATTATTAATACAAATGAGAGCAAATCCAAAAAATCAAACAACAAATTCACAAGCAAATTATTCAACAAAAAATAAAACCAACAACCGCTCTCCATTGTGAGAGGGGTCCTATTTATACCCCTAGCCAAACATGTAGCGTATGGGCGCTAGTTACATGGGTCGGGCATTAGGCTTTATCTGGCTTTGAAGCCCAGAAACATGGACAATATTAGATTACAATCCAAGCTCGTTGAACCCGACTAGCCTAATTACTTAACAAAGCTAATTGCGACTAAATAAGACCGATAACATTCTTGTTCGACTTATATAAAATTAAGGCTAACAATATATATAATGTAAGTATACATAAAATATATATATATATATATATATATATAAAGATATATAATATAAAATATAATATATATATATAAATAAATATAAAATAATACAAAAAACAAAAAAAAATAATCAATAGGAAAACATATATAAATATAAATATATCCATAAATATATAAATATAATAAATATATAAAAAAAAAAACGTAAGGAATATAAAAGAAACTACCAAAGATAAACTATAATACTTAATACGAATACGTCTACAAATATACTTAAAACGAATATAACGTAATACTATATCGTATTAACGTATATATATTATAATACGGACAGAGCGAGTGAATGGATAGGTGTAAATTAAATAAACACCCACACACACACAACCCCCCCCCTCGCCATCTCCCCACACCACACACACCAACAACAACACACACCTACACGAACACACCTACACCCCCTACTACACCTACAAACTCACACAACACACACACACACACACACTCACACACCACACACTACACACACACACCACCTACTCACACCGCCCACACACTTACACCACAACACTACTAAGCAACACCCACACACACAACTTACACACACCACCCTACATCCACACACACAGTCACACACTCACACCACATACCTTTACTTACACTACACACAACCACACCCCACAACACACACACACACCCCCCACCTAATCACACACACACACACCACGACACACACACACACACACACACGAACGAACACACACAACAACACACCCAACGACACACCTCACACACACACACTCACCACCTAATCACCACAAACACACCACACACAACCAAACACCACTAAACACACCTACACCGACACATACGACACTCCTACACACACCACTCACACAACACCCACTCAAACAAACACACACACACACCTACACACACACACACCTACACACACACCAACAACACACCTACACAAAGCAACCTACACACACCACACAGTCACAACACACACCTACACACACTTCACACACCACACTCCGAACACACACAACACACATCCTACACACTCAAACACACCTCACACTCACACACACCTACACACACTCCACACCCTACATAAAAACACACAACACACACACACACAAACCCACACACACACACAAACACACACTCAAAACCCACATACTATTCTATAAATTTCCCCAGCCAACCGCGCCCCCCTACCCCCCCCCAAAAAAAAGAAAATGTTCCTCAAGATAAGTACGGGACAACAGCCCAAAAACAGCGACCAACCAAACTACCACCATATAACGCCAACCCCGTCACCAGACCCCAAACCACCACCACACAACAAACAACCAAAACCCCCTACACACAATAGTGACTAAACACGCAACGAGGAGAACCTTAAAAAGGACAATTAAAAGTGGTGAAACTTAAAAACGAATATTATACTTTCTTAAAAGGCTTGTTTATGTTAAATATCTTAAGTGGTGCACATATATGGATTCTACTTCTCTTATATATATATATATATATATATATATATGACTTATATGTCATTATATTATGTAATTCGTTTTCTAATTGTGCATCATTTTCTAAGTCGCGGTTAGGAGATCATATCTTCTCTTTTCTCTCGTTGTTGGATATTTATTCACTTTACTTAATGTGAGTTCATAGCCCTCTACAAACTCTACAGGGTGATATTACATGCTTGTTTTACTTTGGACACAAGTGCTTTTCAAATTGTATGCTATCCAGATTGTTGTTTGAATATTATTGCCTAAGTTACCACTATGCCACTTAAGTCCCCCTTTTTAATCATGAATCGTTAATTGCTATTGTAGTAAGCGTGAGTGTTATGGGTAGATCTATCGGGACTGACAATCCCCACTTGGAATTTCTGGTCACAAGTTGGCCATGGTGCATTTAACATTTTGAGGAACTTGTAGGCTGTTTTGGCAGACACCCTATAATTTGTTTTGTGGCACTGATAGTTAAGGTTTTAGGGTCATGAGCTTAGTGCAATAATATATGTTTTTCATTTAGACTTGGTGAATTTGTTTCTCTCGTCTACACTACTAAATCTTATGGTCTACTGAACTATTTGATTGCAATAATATTACTCGATTTACTTAATCATTTTTATGATTAAAACCTATGAATTTACTCAACAATTTTATTGACTTTTTAGCATGTTTTATCTCAGGTTTTCAGGTATTTTGCTCGAAGGAAAGCCGCACGGATATGTATTTCAAAGACTCTTCATTTTATACAATTGATAAAATTTCTTTTGAAAATATTGTGTTGTATGTAACACCCTCAAATCTGAGTATGCAGCGGAATGTTGAATATCCGAGGGCGTTACTTCATAGATCAATAGCACAAGATATGAGAACGACCACTAACGTGTCGTTTTAAAAAGATACATTGGATTAACAAAATACTTGTTCATTACATAAGCTCATGGCTTCAAATTGTTTGACAATATAAGTAAAGATTTTGGTTTATAACAAATGTTCCCAAAATGTAATACGCCCAGATCTTTAGTACTGACTCTTTCCAAAGAGTGACCCCCAATGTATCTGAGCACCCCGTGCCTTATTGACCTGAGAAAAACATGCTTAAAATGTCAACATAAAGTTGGTGAATTCATAGGTTTATGTATGCAAAACTGTAGCACCGCAAGATTTCCAAGTGTATGATTAAGCAACAGATGCAAACATCATAAAAGTGATTACATTTTCCTAAGCTCATGACACTGAAGCTCGACATGTATGAATGCAATAAATTGCCAATAATGCCCATGAATGATGTTCTAACCCGAAACATCCCAAATCCGACATGTTATAACGTTCGTTCCCGGTGATAGCTAGGCACCCGAACGGGGATGTCAATCCCAAATAGATCTACTCATAACATTCGCGCTTACAATCCAGTAATTGACAGTTCATGATAAAAGGGCTCAGTGGGTTATCGCTACTTAGGCAAACACGAAATCATTGTATAAAATGTACACTTGCGTCCAATTTGTAAAAACAAAGCATGTTCTCACCCCAAAGATGTAAATCATTTAAATAACTGTAAAACATGGGGCTATGAACTCACCTTAGAAGGTAGTCCTCTGAATGATAAATATATATCCAAGTAGGAAATGAATCACACCGTCAGATACCTAAGTAAATACGGTCAAGTCTTAGTCTACAATATTTAGACTTCCAACATATAAATAAACTACATGACAATGCTAGTTTATTTATCCCATTATATATACTGTTATCACTTGTGTGGTGCACATGGTTGTTGCATTTATTTTCCTCGTTTGCCCTTGGGAATATGTACGACTATGTGTTTTTAAACATATATCCGGTGGAAATGTATTAATAATAAATACGCGTATTTATTATTCCCGCGTTTTAGTTGTACGCGAAGCTATATTATACCCTGTCTAGTCCGACGTCTCAAGTGTTAAATTAAATCACCCACATTCACAACATACCCTTAAGTTTTCCTATGTGTCAAAATTTGTCCCTATATTCACGAATTTCATGATATTTACACTTTTAACCCATAGGTTTCCATGTTTACATTTTAAGTCCTTTAACTTTTAGAAAAGTCACACCTTTGGTCCTTTCATATTCAAACAACCCTTTTAAGTTTCAGAATTGGCAAAAACAGTCCCCTTGACTCAGTAATTCGATCTTTGGCAGATTTTAACCCTCTAGTTCTCATAATTACATTTTTAGTCCCCCAATTTATAAAAGTCGCATTTTTGGTCCAATTGAGGTTTAAAAAGTGACGAAGGGCTTTTCTAGTTTTCAATAAGCCATGTGAGCTGCCCCAACTTAAAAATAAGCTCGAACGAGCTTATTTTTGGCTTATTGGGCTTTTTAGGCCCGATAAGGCCTTTTAAGCCTTTTTGTGGCCCGATTAAGTTCATGAGTGTACGTAAGCCTCTTTTAAGCTAGCTTAAGCTGATTGAACCTGTTGGGCTTCTCAATAAGCTCGGTTAAGCTTATTAGTGCTTATTGGGCTCGTTAGCCCAATTAGCTTAACCCGAAAAGGTCCAAAGGCATTCTTAGGGTTTTATACGAGTTTAACTTATCCTTCTAGTTTCGATAAGCTCTTATGAGCCTTATTCAGCTGACCTCAGCTTATAGCTTATTATACGAATAAATAAGCTCTCGGTAATGGGCCGCTAGGCCCATTAAGGAACCGTATTGGTTTTTAAGCATTGTACTCGGCCCATTAGCATTTTAATAAGCCCCTTACTTCGCATAAGCCCTCTAATAAGCTGTTCGAGCTTATTAGTGGTCGTTTGGGCCTGAGTTGGGCCTCGTTGGTGGGCTAATATGCCTTATACGACCCGAGAGGGTCCATTAGGGTTTCTAGTTGTTTTCTAAAGTTCTCACCATTTTGTTTAACATGTTACGTGTCTAGCAATGCCTCAACTTGTAGTGTATTAAGTTTACATTTATAGTTCGTGGGTCAAGAGTCCAAGACGCGGCTAAACAAGCTTGTTTAAGCTTGTCTATTTCACGAGGCATGGTTAGGATTTCCATAACCCTTTTTCCACGTGTTTTAACCAACCTAGGTCGTAGTCATAATAGTGTACATACCCCCCATTGAGCAACACGAGTTGTTAAGTAGGTTTTATACGCGACATGTTGCATGCTCAACTTCTAAATGTTTTTAACGCATGTTACCAAGTCCTTGACCTACGTTTTACGTATGCATGTCATGTTCCAACGTTTAAACGTATACATGATACTTTAGTTACGTGCCTTAAGGCCTTTAATTCACCTCGCAAGTCCATGCGTGAATAATTTATACAAGACGCGTACATGGGTTGTGCCATGCTAGGCACGACCCATGTTTTGGTTCGATAGCTCGAAGTAGTTGTGTCCTACGATATATATAACGAAAGGAAAAAAAACATGAACAAGGCTTAATGACACTTACAAGAGTCCCAGTTCTTGAGGAGTAGCGTCGAGTATTAAGCCCAAGTCATAAAAACCCTTAAACAGTGTACACACAATTTGAATAACCCTTCCTATCTTAATCCAATGTCTTAGAATTATTATCTCGTGTAATGTGGTGTCGTGGTTGGGTGATGTTGGGTTCGGTTTAATGTATACCAAAACAAGGAGTGAAAGTAATGGTGTTTCTCTGGTTGAGAGAATTTCTAGTGAATGGTAAGAATGTTTAGCCAAAAAGGAAATGGGGTTTTATTAGGTCTAAGTTTAGCTTGGTTCTCATAACCCCTTGTCTAACCAAAACTGCACCCCTTATTAGTGTTTCGGTTTAGGCTTAGTAATCACCTATGTTTTGCTAAATACCTCTATAGTTACAAGTATTTTAAATAAGCTATATGATGTACCCAGATGTTTGCCTTAAGGATTTGAAAATCTCATGGCTTGTGTTTTGGGGGTCTTAGCCGCGGTTTTCCAAGGCCAAAGGGGCTCAAATGAGGTTTTTATCCATTGGACATTTAGCTAATTAGGGACAATAGGACACCTCATTAATTAGTTCCTTGTTGTACATGATTCTTGTTAAGATTTAGTGTCATGAAATGGTCCTTGTGTCGTGTCATGTAAAAGAGAAAACAAATAACCCTTTAGATATTTGCCTTGTACATGCTAGCTAATATATATTCGACCCTTATGATTTCTTGATGCAAAATTGAATAAATTTTTTATTTAGAGACCAAAAGTGGGTATTGGTTTAAGTCTAGGTAAGTCTAGGTATTTCCGTGGTGTGTCTAAGTGTATTTTATTGTGAAACGTAAGCCATTTATGTGACCAATAAAAATAAAATGAGCGAAGCCAATAATTATCGTCCTATTAATTGTTAGACACTTGCTTGACGTAAACCTTAATTTATTTGATGACCGTTTACGTTAAATGGTTATTTCTAGTCTACGCGATTTAGCTTAAAATTCAAATTAAAAGTAGACGCGTATCGGACTAAAATAATTTGTGATCATTAATAGAGTCGTACAATGACATGAAAATGAGAAATGTTACATTGTAAATAATTTTTATTATTAAATTCGATGAAAATTTTATCTAAACATTTTGTCATGTCTAAACACTTGTGTCATTTTGAAACTGTTGGGACCTGTTGCAATCTTTGATGTTTTTAATGTATCGAATGTGAAATATTTTGAAATGTATTTTAAAACGTCTCATTTCGAGATCGTTTTCCATGACTTGTACTTCTTGTTCCATGACGTCGCACCCCAATGTTACCTTTCCGTGAACGAGTTTTGTAGATTTAAAACTTGGTAACTAGTTTAAAACAAAATACACATCAATGTCCCATCTGACGTGAGGCAATTGGGGGATACACAACCAACGTAAAAGGAAGCAAGCACTTTCTCATATGGGCCAGGAAGACAAGACACATGTCCTTCTTGTCTGCCCCTTGGATGATCAACGCGTGGCCTCCCCATAACCATTAATCACTCCTCAAAGGGTTTATCTCTAAACCTAATACTTGACTATAAATAGAAATCATTCACATCTTCCCAAAGTAAGTTCATACACTTGCACAACCGTTACACACAATAACTCCCACACACTACAAAGATGGATTGTTTAAGTGTTACCCGAGCTTCATGATCTCAACCATACCATCGGGTCCTTACCGTTCAACACGAGAAACCAAACAACACAACCATCCCAAATCCTCTCTTAATAAAATTTTACATACCATACGTAAACAAGACTTAATGTTGAGTTACGAGTTTTCATTTAATCATTCTTAATAACATTAAAGAGGTTCGTATTGTGTACTCATTCCATTAGTAATATAACTACTAGCTCTTATGTTGTTTCAAGACACACACCAAAAACTATAGAGCTTTCCCTTCTCCCTGAGCATACACTCACATAAATTTTATCAAAATTTAAGGCAAGTTTGGCCATCTTCGGTAATAGTCCTGCTCCGGCCATTGTACCTTGAGAAACAACTGTGGTAATTATACACGAAATTTTTTAAGGGGATCATGTTCAACACGAGCCTCAATCACTTGTGATTCATTTCTTTTAGAATTGTATCCTTGTTAATCTACACTTTCTGGTAGAAATTCTTTTTTATTGAACACTAATTTGTGTTACTATTTTTCTATATAAACGGTATTACTCCACTACGATCTAAAAACAATTTCATGTGCATCGTTTATATAAGAAGAAGCGATTTCTTTCAAACTAGTTTCCTAATACCTTGTGTTTGGGACAACTTTTAATTTGAGTGCTAAACAAACTGTGCGAATTCATATCATGTGCAGAAGTATATTTAAACATGTACTCCGCACAATTTTCTTAAAAGTGTTTCCTCCAAACATCCTCTTATAACTGTATATCAAAACATACCCCAAACTAGTTTTTTAGAATAGATTTTCTACACTTCTTTGCAGTCTGAACAACCCCTAAAATGTCTGTCCAAACAACCCCTAAAAATGGTTATTCCAAACAGCCCTGTTTGCTCACACCGTGATTCCTTAAACTAATTTTTTGCACATAGTGTTTTTCTGATGGATTATCACGGTCGGTGCAATATAACCATCAGATCACCCATTAAAGTTTTATCCAAAATAATAATGACCTCATGGTGATTAGATATGCTTGTTTATAAGAACGAAGAGTCATCTTCATCATTTTACACACTATATACACATACACTTGTTTAGTCTATGTGAGCATTAGCCATTTTACAAGAATTATTGATCTTTGCAAGCGTTCTCTAGTGGATTAACAGAAAAAAGTAAATGTAAGGGATTTGCGACGGCAATAAAAATTAATTCCCATGTTACGAGAATCATTGATCTTTTCAAGCGTTCTCTAGTGAATTAACGAAAAAAAGTAAACGCAAGGGATTTGCGACGACAATTAAAAATAATTCTTTTTACATTCTATTGTAATCTTCTGTTTCAAACACGACACAAATTTTTGAAATTTGCATCAGAATTGCAACGAAAAGAAATAATAATTTATTTAAAATTCAATCATGTATGTTTTTTCTATTTCGTTTAAATTTAGATTTTGCTACCGAATTGCAACAGAAAATAAGGGATACTTTTTTTAGATTTAATTTTTGTCTTATGTTGCTATTCCATTGCAAATTTTGAAAATTTGCAACCGGATTTCAACGAAAAACAGATGATAATTTTTTTAGATTTAATTTTAGTCTTCGGTTGCTATTCCATTCCAAATTATGAAAATTTGCAACGGAATTCCATCGGAAAATAAATTATAATTTCTATTAGATTTAGTTTTTGTCTTCCATTGCTATTCCGTTGCAAATTTTATAATTTGCAACGCATTTGCAACGGAGAAATAAAGTTAAATGTAAAAGAAATTAGTTTAGATATTGCAACGGATTTGCAATCATTTTCTTTATCGTTGCCATGGTAATTCGTTGCATTTTAGTTGCAAATTTGCAACGAAAATCTATCGTTGCAAATTTCTGTTGCTTTAACCTGTTTTTGTAGTAGCGTAGAACACATTCATATTGAATGTACCTAAACGTATTATTGAAGTAATCTTATTTATCAGGGTAACAACATTTTACCGAAAGATTCCCAACATGGCAACTAGTTTTAATTCTCAAAGCAAGAAAAGCATTATTTCATTTAAAGATTTTACAATCCACAACAATCATTCATGGAGAAATTGATAGGATTACTAGTAAATCTGTATAACATTTACAAAGATTAAATTACATAACCAATGTTTTTATTTGAGAAGACGGGGGGTTGAATTGAATTAGGATGGGGATGGAGAGACACCATGATTCTCAACATCCGCTTTCTCTCCGGGACAAGGATAGTCGCAACGACATTGGAAAAATGAAAAGCAATATCCTACTGCATTCGATCCATGTTTTATAGCGCATTTACGAATACATCTGTAATATTCGCATCCCGTACGTGCAAAAATAATATCACTACAAGTCTTCGCCTTGATCGACTCCATATCTGTAAACATATATAAAATTGCATATAGTAACTGTTTAAATGGTAATATAAACCTATGAACACGGGTTGTAGTAGCTTTTCTATATTCACTGCAAAAAAACTATACAAAATTTATGGAGACATATATTATATATCTATATATGAACAACGTGCTTCAAGAATTCCTTCCATAAATCTTTTTGAGATTAAGAAAGACGAAATCGAAATATAACCTGTAAGCAGGAGAAATATAACAAATGTGGTGAAAAATAATGACTTTGTCTTTTTGAGTTTCGAGTGTGATATTTGTGTGATTGTGTAGGGTGCCTTGAGATTATTATATATAGGAGGCCGAGATAAACTTCATCCCGTTAACCCGTATTTGCTCTATATGGTTGAATAAAATAATGACATTCATATTATTCAATATTTAGTCGTATATGTTTTTCATTATTTACTTTTTTTTTCTCACTTACTTCACTTAATATGACTTAGAATCAAATCACTTAATATGACTTAAGATTAAATGGAAAAAAATTTAAAATAAAAAGAATGAAAAATAAACTATAAACTATAAACATATATAAGAGATGCATCAATTAAATTAGATGCATCACAATACATTTTTTAACTCAAAAACTAATTACATGTATATATATTAGATAGATTTCATCAGCTAAGATGAATCTTATGTATTTTTTTGTCATATACGCATCAAATGTGTTACTAGTTTACTTTGCATAATTCCAACTTAAATATTGCTTTCGAAACTATTTGGGATGCATCTATACAAATAAAGATGCATATGATTCAAGTCGATACATCTCGAATGTATATTTATGGTTATTTTTTATCGTCCTCATTTAAAATTTTCATATCATTGAGACTCTATCCCGTTGATGTACGCATTAGGTATGGTAAAGTGACATTAATCTTCTACGTGTACTTGATCATTGATTTGGCTTAACATTTTCTACTATATATTTCTGTGGTTTGTATATGAGGGTTGTTGTCCCTAATTTTTTTTTGATTTGTTAGTTTTAGCTTGTTGTTTGTTGAAATGTTAGATAATACAATATTTGGTTTTCTATTAAGCTCATACAAATTTGTTAATGTATGTGTATATTGCTCTTTTTATTAATATAAATTAACTGATCGTATCACTAAGTTACAAAACTAAATACGTCCGCAGAACAGGTTAACAAGAAAACTATAAATGTTGTTAATCTTTTTCATTTATTTCATTAATAACGAGCCTTTTCCATTTATTTCATTAATAATGAGTGTTTACTTCAAATATATGTGGCATGCAATAATTTAAAATCTGAACCTTAATCTTTTTCGTTTATTTCATTAATAGTGAGTGTTTACTTCAAATATACGAGGCATGCAGACCCGTGCGATGCACACGGGTTGTGTCCAATTGGTTTTCGCTTGGGTTGCGTATAAGGGTTGATTGCATAATGAATTTGTGAAATGTTGATTCCTTAGTTTGATAATGTATACTTTGGGAATCGGCTATACTAATTTGACATATAAGATAATTTTTTAGTCCAAAAAGTATTGTGCGAGTATTTCAGTTTAAGGTTAACGTTTCAGCATTGTATAATAATGGCGTTAGTATAACGTTTGCTAAGGTGGGGACGCAAACCTGGGCTGTGTGCATTGGTTGCACCTTGTTGGTAATCGGGTATTTTAAAACTACGGAATGTATTTTTGATGGACTATCAATTCCGCTTTCAATTTATGTAACCGTGCGCATTAGTTGTAGTTTACATACTCTTAATGATCACTTGCCCACTCATTATAAGCTCATGTACATTAAATTAGAAGAATGTATCACTAACCAATAAGTTAACTTTTTAAAAACTTATAACAAAACTTGCATACACTTAGACAACTGATAACATTTCTAAATCTATAAGTTCTATGTATAGATCTATAAGTTCTTAAAGCCTAAAGCCTAAAGCCTCAAGTTTAATATTTTGACTATTTAATTACAAAAGTGATTTGCATCTCTAAAGACGCCATTAATATTTTCATAATGAATTATAAATTTAATGCTTTATAACTCCCTAATGAATTTAATGTTTAGTAACTTCCTAATGAATTATAATATTAATGGATATTAAATTTAGAGGACTCAAAATCTTCCTATGCACTAAAGCCTAAATCCTAAAGCCTAAAGCCGCCGAACATCAAACACTGTTCAAATGGACCGAAAGTTCGGGTTCCCTTTCATAAGGATCCCTAATTTCGACCAAAAGAGAATATCAAACACTGTTCAAATGGACCAAAATTTCGGGATCCCTTTCATAGGGATCCATAATTGAAAGTTCGGGTTCCCTTTCATGGGGATCCCTAATTTCGACTAAAAGAGAATATCGAACACTGTTCGAATGGACCGAAATTCCGGGTTCCCTTTCATGGGGATTCCTTGTGAGTAACCGAATATAGAACACTAAAGAATACATCGAAATTTCGGGTTCCCTTCTTGGGGATCCCTTGATTTCGTGTATAAGAGAGAGGGAAGAGAGAATGGGATGAATAATGAGGCTTAGTGACCCTCTATTTATAGTGTTAGGATTAGGGTTACATAACTTTGGGAAAAAGCTACTTAATCTTGACACAAATGGTCCCTCCTTTTTCTCTCTACATGGTCGGCCCCCTTGTGTCCAAAATATCCCCAAGTTTGATATTTTCACTATTTAATTACATATGTACATTTACATATTAATTAAGGGGCTTTTTAGTTAATTATTATTTGGGTACAAACTGTGTATGCTGGGTAGTAATTTTCGATACAACTCTTTTCTTTTGCATCGTTATGCATTAAGTGTAGAGTGAATACATTAATTACATTAGTGGTTGTTATGAAAGATAGACGTGGATTGTATGCAGCACGATTTTGTACATATGGTTGTGTGGGTAATACAAAACTTTTAATGATACAGCCTCATTAAATTAAGGGGCTGTAAGTTTTAGTATAATAGATGTGGCATGCAATAATTTAAAATCTGAACCTTAATCTTTTTCATTTATTTCATTAACGATGCTTGTAACCCGCACTCCGCTGCGGAGCGCGGGTATTAGTTAAGGATGGATGTGGCTCGGCAGGGTGTTTGTGCATGGAAGTATTATATGCGACGAAACCTTATATTTGTAGGTTTCTTTGGCATTAGATACAAAGTATGAACAAATTGTTACTCACACCCTTTAAATAGCCCCAAACTTCACATAGTGACAGTGCGAGTATCTACGTTTCGATGCTCTTTAGAGGCCAAAATTTTAGTAGATAGGTTAGTGTGTACAGGTACAGCTAATTGTTGATCATTACAGTGGCATTAGAGTTTTACAGTTACATTAGCATGATAAGTAAAGAAGTTAAGCAGTGTTCTTTTTGATGACAACAAAATATGTGTTGCAGCTGCACTTTGCTTCTCTTTTTGGATCTGCAAAGTAGAAAAACAACCAAAAAAGGAGTGGTTAGATAATGTACAATGCTAGCATAGATGGTTGTTTGTAATTGTGTGTTACAACTTTTAATCATGCTTGAAGTCCGATCTGTTAGACCTTAAGATCATATTGGCTTGAGTCAATAAATGTTAAAAAGTGAGTTTATTAATCAAATAAGTTCATAAGAGGGGCACTAAAAATAATGTATTTCATATTGTACTTATGCTTATCTATGAAATATTAAATTTTGAACTACTTGCTGCTCTAACAGATAGTGGTGTAACTTTTTTAGCTAGTGAAAAGTAAGAGTAGTGAAAGTTGATGTGATTTGATTAGAGATGCCTATGTCTTTTTGCTATAAGTGGTGTTAAGAGATGTTGCAGGCATGTGATGTTTTTTTTGGTGGTTTTGCTTTTGGTATGGGTGGATTTGATATGTATATGCCAAGATAAGCTACTGTGTGATTGAGAACATACTTTAGTGGGTCCTGCTATGATTTGATCACACATACTGTTTGTTTTTGAATTTGTGTGGTAATGTGTTCTTTTGTAGTAAAAGAGTAATATATATGAAGAGTATGTTTTTGTGCATAACTGTGATGAGGAGCAAATAAGATTAAAAAAAGTAGATGTATTATTGGTAGCAAAATTTATTTAAAATAGATGGGGACAAAGGTACAATAGTGAAAGTCTGTTGATATTTTTTTGGGTTATGTGTTTTGAAGAGAGGGTGCGAGTAAAGGTGTGGATTGAGGGATACTTAAAGGGTGGTGAGTGAATTTACTTGACATTCAAAGCACCTAAAACTCAAACAATGGCAGCATTACCAATATGCGATGAGCTACGCAAGAATGTTGGTAAATCAGATTGGGAGCTGCAGTTTATACTGTGTTGTCGTAGGGAAA
Organism: Tanacetum coccineum; assembly: GCA_026074375.1. NCBI lineage: Eukaryota > Viridiplantae > Streptophyta > Magnoliopsida > Asterales > Asteraceae > Tanacetum > Tanacetum coccineum. The sequence goes on from BQNB010008107.1 coordinate 16,898, forward strand.
TTAGCGAAGACTTGAGACTGACGAGAGAGATAAACGTGTTGTGCATGCGTCTGACTGCTAATGTCGATGAAATAGAAGTTTTTGCTGATGAATTGGACATGCTGGCAGGAAAGTATGTGCCGGATAAGATGGCTGAGTTTACTAAGCAGGTTCAAAATAAGGAAGTCCCGAATTTGATGAAACAACAAATACTCGAAAGGGAGTTTGAGCTAAGGGCACAGGAGAAGGAACTTTTTATTGAGAAGTTGAAGGGTAAGAGCGTACTGTTGGTACGCGTGTTCGTCAAGTGTATACTTGATCGTGTAGTTTTATGTACGTGTATTTATTTCTGCTGTAAGGTTAACTTTGTGTAACTGTGCATTATTTGTATGATATTTTCATTCGTTGATGTTTGTTTGTTTGTCTATTTTGATTGTGTTAAAAAATGTTTTGATTAGTGAATGTGTATGGAAAGTGTTACGTGGTTCCTGGTAGGTTATTAAAGTTATTATTAACTAAGAGAGTAGTTGAGGAATATTGACCTTTTAGTCCGCTTTTGGTTTCTTCTGGGCTGTTGGTGGTTGGTCAAAAAGAGATATTTTTGCTGATTTTTCATGACTTATGTTGGCTTCTTTTTGGTCTTTTGCACGCTCTGTGATTGTAGCATGGGTTGACGGTGGTGTTCCTGATGTTGACAGATATATGTTAGCAGTTTGAAGGGGACTTATTTATATTTTTTCTATGTGAAAAGAGATGTGAGCATTGGATGTTACCTTGGTTCTCTTGATCTGCAGAAGGTGGCCTTGGTTCTGCTGTTGTTGCAACGCCTAAACTATCCTTTTTTGTTGGCTGCGGTTTAGAGGGTCGGCAAGGTATAGTTGAGATGATTGTATCTACAATGGTTTCTAACACGTCGAGTGGGGGTGTTCCTGTAAAGAATGTCTTCCAAAGT
>BQNB010008107.1:29929-91156 GCA_026074375.1 Tanacetum coccineum
GAGATATCTTAGGAAAGGATATGCATTATCCTTTTACGTGTTTGTAAAGCCCATTAGGGTTTCCTTGGTGTATAAAAGGAACCCTACGGCATAGTGTTTGATACAGAATTCTAATAGAAATTAATAGCAAATAGCAAAGTTTTACATTGTGTTCTTCTTAGTACTTGTGTTAAGATTCCGCATTAGCACATAGTATTCATAGTCATTGTCTCTCATATAGTTGATTTGGATTTATTCAAGTTAACTATTGTCTTACAAAAGGCTAAACAGATCCAAGACTTTGGACCTACAAAGTGCTAAAAACACAAAAAGAAACGATTAAGCATGTATTTTGGAGATATTTACATGATTTAGGGGGTTAAATAACCCCGAAAAAGTGTATAAAATGACACCTCATCAAATACCCCTACACTTGGGGTGTGCTTGTCCTTAAGCAAATGGGCTTTTCTACCTAGACAATAGCAATATCGATGGCATTTAACTTACTTTTTAAAGATAGTTCATGGCACAACCAATTAGACCTCGTAATTAAAAGCACGAAATTTATACATTATCACCTCACAATAAGTGTTTGGATTCTCTCTTTCTCTCGGGTGTATAATGATATATAACAATTTATGAAATGGAAAATTAACACTCATTACTTATCATAACATATAAATTACCATAAGCTTGGTAAAGGATCAAACCTCCACCGCATAGGCGTAAGCACCTAGGAATTACCATCAAAGAGGTCTTTAAGATGCATGGGTGTAAGTTAAACAGAAACAAAAACAGATAGGATATATTTGGGTGAATTTGGGGTGGATTTGGGTGGTGGTGAGTTAAATATTATATAAGAATACATGCTAAGGTATTTCTAAGCCAAGACTCGACCATACTAGGACTAAGATATACAAAACTCTACATCAAACTCTCTATTTCTCTTTTCTGGATCTATTTTGACATATAAACATAAACATAAGCAAAATGGCAGCCCGTACATTTTTTTCTTTTCTTTTCATATTTTTTTCTAATTTTTTTCTTTCTTTTTCTCATTTTTTTCTATCTATATATTTATTTTTCGTACACTTTTGCCCAGCCATTCCCTTAAACATAATAATACATGACTTGAGGTTTATAGATACACCCATACACTTGAGTTTTTGATATTCAATGACATTAACTAATCTAATGACCTGAATTGACAGGATCAACAAACATAGAGTGTATAAAGCACGTATGAATTATGCTAAAGATAAACGTTAGTCGATAAGATTAGGATATTAGATTTCCCAAATGAAGCTGAGGATGTGAAGACCGAGTGATCGAAGGACAAAACCGCGAGCACGAGAGTCATCACAATCCGGGAAATCCTGGACAATAAACCATAAAACACAAACACAAAAATGGTAGAGGCGAGCCTCATCACAATACACAACACTTATTAGCAAATAGAAAGAAGACAGAATGGATAAGCATGGGTTGCCACCCACGAAGGGCCTTATTTTTTTAACCGAGTTACAAGCTCGACTCGACCCCGAATTCATTGGTCCATGGGGGAGCAAGTGGAAGATAAAATATCCATCGGGCTTTCATTCAAGTAGTTTGGATAAACATTGAATTTCATGAAAGTTCCACTCCGATGAGATACACCCGGCATAAAATAATGATAAATGGAGATGTCAGGGTCAAAAATGGTATCTTTATTCCCGTAAGAGAGAAGACATGGTGGAGTAACAGGATACGTGAGAAAAGGAAGAAAGATCCATACAACATATGCCAAGAGAGGAGATTAGTTATCCTCGAATGGTAAATTCACATTTGTCGTAGAAGAAATGTTCTCACGAATCCCGGAGTCAATCAAATCTCCCGGATCGAGCTCTATCTTAAAATAGAAACATTCAAGATCCGGAGGAGATATGATGTCAGCGAGTTCATCGGCGAACTCCTCATGATAAAAGTCACTCCTATCGGCAGGAGGAAACGAATCGATCGAAAGATCAAAGATGAACGAATCATATTGAGAAAAATCAGCATGAGTAGTGGTACTGCCACTACTCTTCTCTTTAATATGATCGTCATCGAGATAGAAAGCTTCATAATCCAAAAAAGAATAATCAGAAAGAGTAATGGTACTGCCACTACTATTCTCTTCTAAATCAAAGCAGAAAGTTTCAGATTCGGTTAAAGAATTACCAAAGGTGTTAGTCTCCTCCAAGAAAAGGTTAAGAGATGTGGAGGAAGACTTGGTCATAACATTGGAAGATGGAGGTGGATTAGAATTCATTGCTTCGATCTTAGCAATGAGAAGATAGATTTTCGATAATTTTTTACGAAGAACATCGTCCTCAATCTCTCCAACTTCTAGGAATACAATCTCCACCTCCTCTAAGCTGATGATCTCAGCATCGGGAGGTGATGCATCGACATAATCGATATCCTTACTGTAGGGAGAATCGTCATCACTCAAAGTAGAATCATCGTTGAAATTGACGACAATCTCAGAGTGTTCTTTGAAAGCTTCAAGAGGGGTAGGATTGTTACAAAGAGGCATATCACACACACTGTAGGGAATACCCTCAGACTTTCTTGGGATTTAGACAAGGTTCTCGACACTAGACTTTATTACTTCGTCTGATTCCGTTGCCCAAAATAGCGTCAAGATGCTCATCCTCTATTATGAGAGAGTCAACGGGCTCCTCGGTTGATAAAACGGGTGTGATTGCAATGGTATAGTCCTCGTCATCATCATAGCAAATGGGAATCTTCCAATATCAATCTTTAGCCGCTTGATCTTTTGCAATTCGCCTATCTTCTTCCTTCTTTTGTATATATTGACCAACCATATCACATATGGATGCCATTTGCTCCATGATCTTATTTTGAGAATTTAGAAGCTTATTTTGAGCATTGAAGATTGGATGATTGACGGTATATTGTGGGGGTTGAAATTGGTCAAAGCCAAAAGAATTAGAATCATAGCAAGAATTTTGCGCATGATAATAGTCTTCATTCATCGGTTGACATTGAAAAGTCTCATGAGGACCCCCACAATTTTCACAACAAAGATATTGTTGTTGAAAATCTTGCAGGAAATTAAAGTCTTGATTGTAACACGGTTCCGGATAGATAAACGGAACTTGAGGTGTACAATAGTGACCATAACGAGCATCGTTCTCGCAAAATTTACAAGAATACATAGGAGGTTATGGAGGTGGGTTGAAAACGTTAGGAGAATCATCAACAAAGTTAGGTTTTGAAACGTAAGGTAATGAATTTTCTTTTTCGGAATAGCACGTCGGATCAAAACTTGGCAAAGTTTGTGGGAGCTCATCAATGGTTTGATTGCATGGTTTCGGATTAGAGATAATCGAACCATAATGAGCACCTTTCCCACAAGACTTACAAGTACATCGTTGACAAAAGATATCGTTTAGTAACCCTACAATTCGAGCCTACCCAAACTATTCCCTTAGAGAATGATAATAACCCCCCGAGTGTTGCCTATACTATACTACAATGGTTAGGTACACTACCTAAGAGGGTTGTAAAACTTCGGTTTGCAATCAACCGCACATCAAGGCTTGTTGCATACGCTAAATGCAACTGTGATTCTTACGAAAGTGAGTTAGGTTTTCCATATTTTGTTTATTTGAACGTTTAATGCATTAGGTTTGTTAAGTGATTTTAAGGAAATGAGTTTGCTCATGATTTTCAAAACAGGAGTTCATATGTTAACATATAGTTTCGGCTATGAGGAGCAATACTCAAGGGAGTCTTTCATTTTAATTATACTCTTGTTTTTAAATTTTCATTTCCTTAAATGTACAATAGGGACATTGTACAAACCAAGTGGGAGGATAGAAGTAGAATTACCACTTGACCTATAATTGCCTTCGATTTTCTTGTTTATTTAGAAAATTTTTGCCATTTTTGAAAAATTTTAACATGTTTTTCATACTGAAACTAGGATAGATCTTTGCCGAGCACAAATTACCCTTTATTTCCATTGGTGAGGTTTGTCTAATAATCCATTTTCATATATTATTACATAAATCCACCAAATATGAGTGTGTCGATAGTATTGTATACTTTACAATTTGGCATGTACATCATTTCGAGACCTAATTGAGTGATAGTGATAGATAGTTCAAGAAGACAACATTTTAGGATTTACACCTAAATTAGCCCATATGTGTATTGTTGTGTGTTTATCGACTTATTACATTGACTTGTTGACCTCACGTGATAAAACCTTCTGTTGCACTCACTTTTAGTGCAAGGTATCCCTAGAATAACTTTTTGAGCCATTCCTTGTTTAAAACCCATATTGTATATGTTTCGTTTCACCATTACACCTTAGCCTACCATGTAGTTTATAAATTCACCGTTGAGGAGTTACTGGTTGCTTGAAATCCATGGTTCGGGTGAATGGGTTTGGGAATCATGCTTATATGGAAGACTGACAACGAGAAACTCAACCCTTTATATATATTAAATATAATAAATATATAAATATATAATAAGAATAAAAAATCTCTCAATTGTAGTAAACCGGAAGTATGATTCATGGGTCGTTATGTCCCAACGAGGCGTGAATTTGAAAATCGAGAATCGGTTTGGGAATTTATGCTTGAATAATCAAAGATTTGATTTGGTTATCTATTTCTACAAATAAAATGCAAAAACAAGTAAAAGAAACCCTAAAACGAAAGCAATTTAAGTTAAAAACCTAAAACGGGAACGTAAAAACGCGACTTAAAAACCTAAATTATCAAAATTTAATCCTAAAATGATTATTTCACTTTTAATAAACCCTAAATGACTAAAATGCAAGAACAAAGAAAACTAGACCAAAAACGAAAGTGATTTAAGCTTAAAAACACGAAAAACGAGAACGGGATTCAATCCCGTTCTTTGAAAAACGAAATTGTAAAATTTTAACTCTACGAATGCAAATTTATTTTTCCTAGGTCCTAAATGATAAAAGAAAATTTTAAAAATAAGAATTATATTTTTTTGACTTTTATTTTATTTAATATGAATTAATTGATGTTTTAATGAAAATAAATTATAAAAAATATCAAACTAATTTATAAAAATCTGAAAAAAATACAAAAAATACTTTGACTTATGCTGATTCTAGGAAAAATACAAATGGGTTGCCAGCTTATTGAAATAAGCTGGAAATAAGCCCTAAAGGGCTGAAAGGCTTATTGGGCTAAAAGCCCTTAAGAAATTAATATTGCAAGAGATAACCAGATGGCCCTACTGGTGCCAATGGTTAGTGTGTGTGACTTGTGGGACGACTGTGTGCAAAAGGGGAGGTCATGGGTTCGAACCCCATGCCTCTCCTTTTTTATAAACCATTTTTTTTTCTTTTTGCAAAATTATAAAACAGATAAAAATAAGCAAGTTTAAAAAAAGCAATTTTGTTATAAGACTCAAAATAAGCTGGCAAAAAGCCAACAAAAAGCTGACAGAATTGGTTTTGAAAAAAGCTAAGTATGAAAAGGGCTTAAATTTTGGCTTATTAAAACTTAAAAAGGAAAAATAAGCTGAAACATATAATAAGCTACTCCTAAGAAGCAATTGTGAACAATAAGCATAGATGAATAAAAAGATAAGCACTTAAAAGCAATAAGCACTTATGCACTTTGAAAAACAAAACAGGCTAAACTGCTATGCTTTTTTAAGCACCAATAAGCTAACAAAAAGGCAAAATGCTAAGATAAGCACTAGACTACACCTAATAAGCAAGGGTGAGCAAAAATAAGCAAAATAAAAAGGCTGATAAGCACAGAAAAGGCAATTAAGCTTTAAGCTAAAACAGGCAGACAAACAGCCAAAGGGGGCTTTTTGGGCTTAATTTTAAGCACCTAAAGGGAACCTTATGGCTATATGAGCTATATGAACTTAAAGCTTATCCAAGGGACTATAAGAATCAGCAAAGAAAATGTGGTTTGAAAAACAAATAAGCCTTGAAATAGGCTTAAGAAAAGTGGTTGTGCACTCAGCACATGCTGACCTTTTTAAGGTTTTTCAAAAACAAAAGGGCTTATTGCAGGCCCAATATAAGCTAGAAAAATAAGCTGAAAATGAAAGATAAGTTAAAACAGATGGAGGTTAACCTCCAATGAGCTTATGCTCAAAGTTTTAAAATCTAAAAAACAATTTTAAGTGACTGAAATTTGAAGTTGAAAAAGAGGCTTTTGACTAAGTAAATGAAATGACAGATTTTATACAAAACAAGAGTAAACCAAAAAGAACTTAGACATACTGCATTAGGACACTAAAACAATACTAAAACTAGTTTTAAAAGTTGGTTTAGAAATCTTAATCTAATAAGCACATCAAAACTGTTTTGTCAAGACAGTTTTGAGCTCTACTTAGAAAAAACTCAAAAACAAACCTTAAGACCTTAAAAATTTTGAAATAAGATTAAGAAAAGCTTAAAAAGGCTGGCCAAAGTTGCCTTAATGACCCAAATGTTTTTTTTACAAGTTTGACCTACTTTAGACCCTTATCCCAAACACCCCTTTAACTTTTGATTTCTCATTTTTACACTACCAAAGTTTGATTTAAGCTAGGAAAAATAAGAACAGATAAAGCATTAAGCATTCAGAGGACAAATAAGCTAAAATTTATAAGAAATAAGCACTAAATTAAGCTGTACTGAAATAAGCTACTTTGGCTATTTTGGACAGTTTTCATGAAATATCAAATCAAACAATAATAGATCAACAAACTAGATGCAATGAGCTAACAAAAGACTAAATAAGCATAAGAAAGCAGAGCATAAGCAGAAATAAGCAGGAAATAAGCAAGGCAGAAATAAGCTCAAAATGAGAAAAAGTGAAGTACCTAGTCCTGTGCACCAAACAAGGACATAAAATGCTCAAATGAGCTATTGTCTACAAGCTCAGCTTATTTGCATAAGCTGTAAATACCCCATAAGCCCATCCTTGTCTGGCTTATCATCCAAGTGCTTTAAACTAGAATTTCCCTTTTTTGAGTGTATAAAACAGAAAACTCAGTTAAGCTATTAAGAAGCTTAACTGAGTAGCAATGACTTTTAAGAGCTTAAAAAAAGATTTGAAAACAGTTTTAGTAATGAAAAGCATAAAAGTAACACAGATTAACCATAAAACATTAAAACTTAAATTTCATTCAAACTTTTTAAGAGATTACAAGGCTTAAAAAAAGTACATTAAAGTAAAATAAGACTGGAAAAATAAAACTAAACTACTCTTAAAATTAAAATTACACTAGTTCCTCTTTTTCTTCTCTGTCTTCTTTTCTTTTATAGGCTGTCAAGGTCTTCAAACTTGTGCTTGTTGTGTTTGTTGTGTGAGAGAGCTCCAAGTCTCATCATAGCCATCCAATATGAGTGGTGCCCAAGCCTTTGATCATGACCCTTAATCCTTTGTCTTCTTTCCTTGGCGAATTAGGACTCATGGGATTGCCAAGGTGGCAATTGGCTGTTTATGGGGTGGGAAATGATGGGATGGTGATGTTCTTGTCTTGGGGTGAAAGAATTTGTCTGTTTGTTGCAGGGACAGGACACACACAAAGCGTGAGTTGAGGGAGATAAACAGTATCCCTTGGCGCTTTTTTTTAACTTTGAAAGTATAAATCAATATGTCAAGTATGGTCCCTCAAGTTATATACGTGTATTGCATCCATGGTCCTTGTACTTTGCATCATTGGTCCTTGAGGTTAAGTGGGAGTTGCACCGTTAGTCCTTAAAGGACTAAAAACGTTAGTCCTTAAGGACTAACGATGTAAAGAGTTTAGGGAGTTGTGGTTAACGGGTGTTAAGTGGTTTATATGGGTAATGGTTTGGGCTTAGATTGGGCCAGCAATATAAAAACAAAGGATTTTGGACCTTTATTGGTGTAAGGCTTATTAAGACTTTAATGTAAATGCTTAATGGGCTGTCCCGGCCCATTAGATGGGTACGGGTTGGCCCATTAAGTTTTTTTCTTCGGTTTTGGCTCCGTCTTTTGACTTTGACGGGGTTGACTTTTTTGGTTGACTTTTGACTTTGACTGACTTTGACTTTGGCTCATCACGCTCTTTTCCATTCCGTGCTCGGTTTTGTCCGTTTTGGCTTCGTTTTTGTCCTTTTCTTAGATATCCGTTACCTGCACAATATAAATGCAAAACATACAAATACGATGTATTTTTGGTACGTTTTTGGTCAATTAAGTCCGGTTTTAATGGAAAATGGTATGTGTAATTAAGCACATACCAAAATCCCCCATACTAAACTATTGTGTGTCCTCACGCAATGCTATAAGTAAGCACTTAGAAAACTAAGAATTAGCACTTGGATGTCATTTAGAGGAAATACACGTGACTTGGGCTCATTTGGAGAAGAAACGGACAAGACTACGGACCTACACCAAATCTCTTGAAGAATTGTGCATATAGAGCGTGGAGACGGCGTCGCAGGCATACAGTGAAGCCGTCGTGATCTATCTAGTGACGACGTCAGGAAATTGACGATGGCGTCAGGACGTAACCGACTCATATCAGACCTAGAAGATTCTATCCCGTGATGGCGTCACGACCACAATTAGACGCAGTCGCGATGATTTCCCTATATATATTAAGCCGAATTTAGGGTTTTAAGTGTGTAAATTTGTATAACTTTTGGGAGCCAACCCCTAAGTATTTTGTCATCTTTTAGGCCAACTTTAGGGCCTCAAAACTCTTTTGTAACTGACCTTAATCCATGTTTTAATCAAGTAAGATTATCTATCTTTAATCATTCAATATGTCTATGTGTTGTTTGATTGATTTATGTTCTTGCTTCCTTTATAACATGTTAGGCTAAACCCTCCTTTGTATTTGCTTATGATTGCATGAAAGTTGGATTGTAGATCCTTTTACTGTTGCTTCTTGTGATGAATGTGCGCGTTAGGCTTTAGAAAACTAGCCATAAGATATTAAATTGGCATACATGTCTAGGGAGACGCGAGTGTGTAGAAAGGATACCATCGGTAACAGTTTTCATACTACCTTGCCCCTAATATGGTTGATCCCTCTTAAGATATTTCAATTTCATTTAATATACTCTTAGGGGCCTTGTAATAGTCTTCATACTACCTTACTTGTGCGTTGCCTTAACGGAATATTAAATAGACGGCGGGTTCGTGTAATTCGTTCATGACTTAGGAAATACTTACACAGATCATCACGAGTGTGACAAGGCAACATGATTAGGAGAAGCAATCTAATGAGTAATGCATGATTAAGCAAATACATCATTTTATCATAAAGTTATCACCAGTAGTTTAGATTATAATTAGTTTATTAATTAGTTAAACAAACCAACCTCTCAAACCATTGATTTACCTGCTTTCTATAAAATATAAAAATACAAAAATAATCTCCTTTCAATCCCGTAGATCTCGGTTAAGCTCTGTTCGAGCCTTCCCAACCTATTCCCCTAGAGAACGATAACAACCCCCGAGTCTTGCCTATACTACACTGCAACGATTAGGTACACTGCCTAGGGAGTTGTAAAACTTCGTGTAGAAGTCTTTACGACAACCTCACACATCAGTACACCCTACTAATTACTAAAACAAAGCATATGACTCCCTAAAAAAATAGCCAGTTACCCTACCAAAACCAATGACACACATGTGATCTCTCTCTTTATGCCGCCCTTTTTTCATTCACATAGTTGCCAAAAAAAATATGGATCCTTTTATGGATATTTGGTTTCGAATTACGCATACTGACGCATCACTTTTAGGTTGCAATTTAAGGTTTGTTATACCCTTATAGTTATAGGAAAATTTAATTTGTCATCCGCTTCTGATTTTCTTAATTTTTAAATTCAAGATTAGTTAGAATTTTAAAATCTTTACTGCTTTTCATCTATTCATCACATATTCAATAAGATGTGTGTCTATCAACATTATCTAGTTATCACGATTAAGTTAACTGTTGGGTTGTTTGGTTTTTTTTTATGATATTAGCTTTCCCAAATGAAGCTGAGGATGTGAAGCTCTTGTGACGTAAGGCAAAACCACGAGCAACGAGTGCTCAAAAATCCGGGACAATCCTGACAATCATCACAAAAACACAAGCAAACGAGAAAGGTAGAAGGCGAGTCCTACTTCACATAACAAAAAACACATCTTCATTACTATAATTACTACTACTGGCGGGTGGCGGGGGGGAGTGGTGTGTGTGTGGTGGGGGGGGGGGTTGTGGGGGGGACAGGAGGGAGTGTGCTATGGAGGTAGGGTCTCGTGTTGGGTGTTGGGTACCTCGTTACGATATGTACAGGGGAGTAAAGGCAGGACGTTAAGATGTCTAGGGTAGTTATCACTTTAATGGTGCGTCCCGACGAGTTACATCACAAAAACAACTTCCCGCCAAGAATTCATTGGTCCTTGGGGAAGGTTTAGAGATCCGGGACAACCATTTATGGTACGTCCCCTCCGAAGTAGCGCTTAAGTATATGACCGTTCACCTTGAAGTTTGGCATGTCGGTTTAAGATAACTCGACGGTGCCATAAGGGTACACATGGGCAATGGTGAACGGCCCAGACCAACGGGCTTAAGCTTGCCCGAGAAAATCTTCAATTGAGAGTTAAAGAGATACTCGATCACCACAGTTGAAAACGCGGTTTTTGATCTTGGAGTTGATGGATCCTCTTTGTTTTCTCTTTATAGATCAAAGAGTTCTCATAGGCTTGATCACGAAGTTCATTTAATTTATTGAGTTGAACTCTTCGGTGATCGCCTGCGGTCGAAAGGACAAAGTTTGCATGCTTCAAGGCCCAATAGGCTTTGTGCTCGAGCTCGATCGATAGATGACATGCCTTTTCGTACACGAGCTTGTAAGGAGTACACCCGATGGGTGTTTTGAAAGCGGTACGGAAGGCTCAAAGTTGCTCATCTAATTTATCTGACCCAAGAGGCACGGTTTTTGCCTACGGTCCTTTCCAAGATTCTTTTTAAACCACGGTTGGAGACTTCTACTTGCCCACTAGTTTGTGGATAATACGCGGTAGCAAGAAGGTGAGTGACACTGTACTTAAGCATGACCTTTTAAAATTATTCATTGCAAAAGTGCGTACCGCGATCACTAATGATAGCACGGGGAGTTCAAAACCGAGCAAAGAGAGATTTTAAAATTTTAACAACAACTCAGTCGTCGTTGGTGGGGAGCGCTTTTGCTTTAACCCATTTAGACAAGTAATCAACCGCCATGAGTATGTATTTGTTCCCTCGTGAAGACGGGAATGGCCCCATGAAATCGATCCACAAAACGTTAAAGATTTCGCAAACTTGGATGGAATTTTGAGGCATTTCATCATGTTGCGAAATTTTTCCTTGACGTTGACAAGTGTCACATCGGGTGACCAAGTCATGGGCATCTCGGTAAATTGTGGGCCAATAAAATCCTGAGTCAAAAACCTTTTTGGCGGTGTAGTTGGCACCGTAATGTCCCTCGGTGGGTCCACTATGGCAAGCTATGAGGATGTCAATAGCTTCTTGGCCCGAAACACACCGTCGGATCACTTGATCCGCACATATTTTGAACAAATAGGGGTCGTCCCAAAAGTAGTGTTTAACATCCTTGAAAAACTTGTTCTTTTGTTGGGACGACATCCCTTTAACAATGAAATTCCCCGCGTGGTAATTTGCAAAATCGGCAAACCACGGGGTACTTGAGTCACCACGAAAAGTCACCATATTAAGTGTCTCGAGAGGAAACATTTCATTTATCTCCTTTGGGTCGAGCACATTTTCATAAGGATTTTCTAATCGGGAAAGATGATCAACCAACCAACGAGATTACTATGGCTCCTTTTGTGTCAATTACTTTGAATTTGAACTCTTGAAGGAGGAGAACCCACCGGAGCAATCTCGCCTTGGAATCTTTTTTAGCAAAGAGATATTTGAGGGCGGAGTGATCCGTATACACAATGCGATTTGTACAAGAGGATGAGGTAAGACCAGAATTTTTCAAAGGCATACACCACGGCTAACATTTCTTTCTCCGTCGTGGTGTAATGCGATTCTGCCTCGGTCATTGTTTTACTAGCATAGTGTATAGGCCTAAAGTGCTTTTCATGACGTTGCCCTAAGATCGCACCTATGGCAAAGTCGCTTGCATCGCACATTAGCTCAAAGGGTAAGTCCCAATCGGGGGCAATCAAGATTGGAGCTTCGATAAGTTTTTTCTTTAACGTTTCAAAAGCTTGAATACATTCATCGGAGAAGATGAACGGAGTATTTTTCTCAAGAAGATGAGTCATCGGTCGGGAAATTTTGGAAAAATCCTTAATGAACCGTCGGTAGAAACCGGCATGACCGAGAAAACTCCGAACACCCTTGACGGTGGTGGGATGAGGTAACTTAGCAATTACATCGATTTTGGCTTTATCGACCTCAATCCCATTTTTGGAAATCTTATGGCTAAGGACAATACCTTCCTTAACCATAAAATGACTCTTTTCCCAATTTAGACAAAGATTGGTGTCTTCACACCTTTTGAGCATCTTGTCCAAATGAGAGAGGCAATTTCCGAATGAATTCCCAAAGACCGAGAAGTCTTCCATAAAGACTTCCATCGTTTTTTCGATCATATCATGAAAGATAGCCATCATACACCTTTGGAACGTGCCCGGTGCATTGCATAAGCCAAAAGGCATGCGACGGTAGGCGAACGTTCTATAAGGACACGTGAATGTGGTCTTTTCTTGATCATGAGGGTCGATGGGAATTTGAAAGTAACCCGAGAAACCATCGAGAAAACAATAGTATTCGTTTCCCGCTAATCTCTCAAGCATTTGATCCATAAACGGTAATGGAAAGTGGTCTTTACGGGTGGCTTCATTTAACTTTCGGTAGTCAATGCATACACGCCATCCCGTAACCAATCGAGTCAGGATCAACTCATTTTCATCATTTTCAACAACGGTAAAGCCACCTTTTTCGGTACGTAATGTACGGGGCTCACCCAAGGACTATCCGAGATCGGGTAAATTAATCCGGCGTCAAGAAGTTTTTCAACCTCCTTTTTGATGACATCGTGGATTTTCGGATTCACCCGTCTTTGGTGTTGGACCGCCGGTTTGTAGTCCTCTTCCATAAGAATCTTATGAGTACAAAATTCCGGGTTAATACCCCATAAGTCGAAAGTTTCCAAGCCGATGCTCGCTTGTGTACTTCAAAACCTTTAAAATTGAGGAAGCAGCTTTTCCTCGACACTCAAGTCTTTAGCAAGTTATACGGGCAACTTGTCGTTCACCCTCCAAATCGTACCAAATGAGAAGGTAAGTCCTTGAGTTCGACCTCGAAAGGTTCATCAATTGAAGATTTATCATTTTTAGCTTCACAAATTTTAAGTTCTTTTCGAATTTAAGCAAATACATTCCTTGAGGGGAGGGGTAATGATGGATCACATTGCGAAATCTTCAAGAAGACGAATGGTCCCCCTCCCGAGTCTAATAAGAGTGAACCAACTTTTCGTAAATTGGATCATCTTCAAGAGCGAGGAAAGCGTCGACTTCCTCGAGAAGAAAATCACTATCCCTGAAGGGAGTGAGGGTCGGAGAAGAGGTAGAAACGATCGGGTCATAATAAGGAGTGGGATTGCCACTCGCGATCACATCAGAGAAACCGAGAACTTCTTTAGAATACTCCTCATAAGCCATATCAATGACTTCGATTCGGTTAACCAAATTATCATCATAATTAGAGGAGTATCTCGAAGTTTGATCAAAATTGAATGTTACGGCTTCTTTTCCAACACGAAGAGTTAATTCGCCTTCATATACATCAATCAAGGCACATCCGGTCTTTAAGAAGGATCTCCCGAGAATTAGGGGAACTCGGGGATCGGCATCAAAGTCTACGACTACAAGTCGGCCGGGAATTGGAACTTTCCTACTTTTACGTAGACATCTTCGGAGATACCGATCGGTAAGGAGATCGAACAGTCTGCAAGTTCAAGAGTCATACAAGTAGGAGAGACTCCGAAAGAGAAGCTTTTTTCCACAGGATACATGAGCATGATTAATGCTAGCGCCAAGATCGGCCAAGGCTAAGCACTCATCCATTCTGGGAAAATCACACGGTATGAGAAATTTGCCGGGGTCTCCAAGTTTTTTGGGTAACTTTTTGAGGAGAACCGCCGAGCAATGCTCATTCAACGGAGTTCTAGCCAATTCAAACAATTTTTCTTTGTTACTAATCAAACTCTTAAGTGTTGAAGCAAATTTAGGCATGAGAATTAAAGCATCCGCGAAGCTAATGTCGAAATGCAAATCTTGAAAGTTTGTTAAAATTTCTCAATTTGATTGTTAGCTTTTTCGCGGATCTTTTGGTCATTAAGTCTAGACGGATATGGAATTGATGGTTTCGGGTTAGGCTTCGGAGCACTAACGAGAGCAACAACGGGCTCAGAATTTGGTACTTGAGGTTGAACTTGGACAACCGAGGTTGGACGTCTTTGTACTTCCATTAATATAGGAGGCACCATTCCCCTTTGTAACCTCTGGGGGGGGGGGGGGTGGGGGGGTGTTATAACGTTCCACCACCTTAGGAAGAGAAGAAGGCGGAGGTGGAACTTGAGTCCCATTGTAAGAAACGCCACTTCGGGTAGTGATTGCTTTCAAGTCACTTTTCGGGTTAGCAACGGTGTTGCTAGGAAGAGAACCCGAGCCCGAAGTAGAGGCGGTATTGGTATTCATGAACTTGGTAAGCAAGTCCGTTAAATTGGTCATTTGATTTTGCATGTTTTGGGTTTGGTTTTGCATATTTCTCATAACCGCATCATTAGCTTTGATGTAGTTTTGAAAGTCATCCTTTGAACACACCTTGTGGGTTTGGTAGCCCGAGGTGATTAAATCCGGGGGTCGATAAATTAGAGCTTGATTAACCAGGGGTTGGTAGATTGGTCCTTGGTTGTAATTATTCCCCCGGTTTTGGTTGTAACGGTTTTGATTATTTCCTTGGTTTTGTTGAACGGGAGGAAAACCGGGAGGTCAAATTTGATTAGCAATCGGGGGACGGTAACCGGTATTTCCTTGGTTGTAGTTAACCACGGCGGCTTGAGAGACGTATTCTTGAATATTGTCACGATAAACGTTGCCATCGGTGGCGGGACAATTTCGGTAAGAATGAGCACCACCGCAAGTTACACAACTTTCCTCGACCGCTTTTACGGTAGCGGGAGCTTGGGATTGGTTTTTCTTATCGAGAAGCAAAGCTTTCACCATATCTTTAAGTTCGGCAACATCGGGAGAAATACCGGGGGTAGAATTGCTCGTACTCACTTTGGCAACAACCGGTTTGTTTCGTGAATTACGAACTTTGGATTTGCTCTCGATGATTCTTAGGCAATCTCGAGGCATTTTATCCAAAAAATTACCACCCGGCGGAATTCAACGAATCTTGATCATTAGAGTTCAAAGCATTGTAGAAAAGTATCGATGATGAAACTTCCGAAAAAAAAAATTTCCCAAATGAATTGTGGACATGCCCGAATAAGATCGTTTGAATCGGTCCCAAGCCATCGTAAAAAATTTTCATCAAACGTTGTTGAAATCCTCATGATTTTCATTTCGAAGGTTTGTTGTTGGTGGTAAGGGAAAAATTTGTTTTATAGAATTTCGAACAAGATCATCCTATGTGAGAATCGGATCGAGGGGTTTATTTTCAAGCCAAATTCGGGCGGCCCCCTCGAGGGAATATGGGAAAAGCATAAGCTTAACCAACGTACCCGGGACGTTCGGGAACTTCATCGTAGAAGTGATCTTGTTGAAATATCAAATGTGAGCATGAGGGTCTTCTTTGTCATGTCCAAAAATTGTTTATTTTGAACAAGAGTAAGCAAACCATGCTTAAGCTCAAAGTTGTCCGCGGTGATCTCAGGAACAACGATTGCATCCTCGTAACCCTTGGTGGGCGCTTCGAGCAATTGCGCCATAGTACGATTATCGGCCATCATAACTACGGGAGGAGCTTGATTATCAATAGGTTCCTTAAGATCAAATGGTTACAACAAAAAGTCGTGGGACTTGTTGTTGTTGACGGTTAGAATTACGGGATTGAGAACGAGTGCGCATGCACTAAAATATAAAAAGAAAATTGATACTAATTTTTTTTAGTTTTTCAACAATTCATTCACAAAGATTTATTTTAATAACGGACAATGAGATAAGACAACTTAATCCTAATAATCAACAAGCTTCACGGTAGCTCTTTAAAGAGAAAAATGCACAAAGGAGCGGAGGAGTAGGAAAGCGTGAAGCTATTAAAAACCTTTATCCTTTAGGGTCGTAGTTCCTCGGAACAACCCGCCTTATACCCCTCTTTGAGTTTGTTTATCTTTCAAAGGTGAACTGTACCTCGCAAGTGACACAAAAGGCAAGTTTTTTGATCTTTTGTTCGGGAACTAATATATAATGTTCAAATATAGAACTTATTTTGATGATATATTTTTTTTCTTTTTTAGGACAATTTTTTTATATTTTTGGTTTTTCTTGTTTTATATATATATATATATATACTAAAAAGAAATGAAAAATATTTTTATATAAAAAAAATAACTTCAAAAGGAAGGATCTTCAAAGCACAAATTTTCAAACGCAACGACAATCGTATACAGTCCTCCCCGGTAGCGGCGCCAAAAATTGATCGTTTCGAGACTACCCCTTTAAATATATATAAATATAAATAATTATAAATATTTAATAAGGATAATTATCAAAAAAAATCTCAATGAAAACCGGAAGTAGTATATGATATTCTCGGGTCGTTTATCCCCAACGAGGAATGCAATGGAAAGTCGTTTGTCGGTTTGACACTTGATGCTTGAATGGAACAAAGATTATGATTGGTTTTCTAAATCTACGAGAAAATTAAGGCAATTTAAACTAAAAACAATTAAGGCACACAAATTTAAACTAAAAACGCAAACGGGAATCATAAAAATGTGACTAAATTATCAACTAAGTCAAAATTAAACCCTAAAAATGCAAACTTAGTTTCTAAACCTCTAAAATGACAAAAGAACATTTTCTAAAAAGGAATTATATTTTTTTGACTTTTTAATAATTTTTTATGAATTAAAAACCTATTTAACCAATTAAAAATTCTAGAAAATAGCAAATAAATACCTAAAAATTCCAAAAAATGATTTTCTACTTTAGAAAAGTCTAAAATATGATAAAAACTTAGAAAAATATTTTTCACTACTTTTTATAATTAAAAACTATTTTCTAAAATTAATTTAAAAAGCTAAAAATGAAATTTAAAATCTAAAAATGATAAAAAAAATTTAAAGTTTGTAAACCCAAAAATATTAATTTTAAAACTAAAAACTATTTTTTTTTGTATTTTTCTGAATTAATTTTCTATTTTTAAATGACTTTATAGATTGTGCAAAGTCTAACGGAAAAGTCCCAAGGGCGCTAGTGGTAGAGGGTGTGTGAGTTAAAACGTTTGGTTGAGGGGGGGTTGAGGTCCCGGGTTCGAGTCCTGCTCACCTGGGACTTCCCCCAAGTCCCAAATGTTTTTTAATTGCCATTTTTTACAGCTTTTTAGTTAAGCTAAAAATAAGCAACTTTTCCAAAAACACTTTTTATATAAGCCACAAATAAGCACAAAAATAAGCTGTCAAAGTTGACAGAAAAAGCTTTTTACACTAAGTGACTAAATGCTAAACGTTAAGCTATTTTAAGCACAAATAAGCAAAGAAACAAATGAAATAAGCAAGACAGATATACGCTATACTTATAAGCTTAAAGAACAAAAATAAGCAACTAAAAGGACTTAAACTAAGCTTAAAATGACAGAGTTCTTAAAAAGGCTTTTTAACTTAAAATTTCAAACTAAAAGTGCAAATAAGCTCAAATAAGCTCTACCCTAAAGTAAATAAGCTAAAAGGGACTTAAACTAACCTAATAAGCAATACTAAAACTAAAATAAGCAAAAACAATAAGCAAATAAGCCTAAATAAGCAAATGAGCTTTTTGGCCAATCCTGTTAACCAAACAGCCTAAGGGGACTTTTCTAGCTTAAAAATAAGCTAGCAAACAGATCCTTATGGCTTAGTGGCTTATACCACTAAAAAGCTTGGCCAAAAAGCTACTTAAATCAACAATCAGAAAGCAGTTTGAAATTCAAATAAGCCCTTAAAAAGCTTAATGAAAAAGCTGTTTCACACAGACACAACACTTAGAAAATTTTTTGCAATCTTTAAAAACCTTACTTTTGAGCTTAAAAATAAGCAAACACACAGAACCTTATGAACATAAGACCTCAAAACAGATTTAGATTAGACCTCAAAGAACTTATATGAACTTTCAAAAATCATTTTGAAAACAGAATAAGCCAGAAAAAGCAAATGAAAATGCTGTTTCTCAAAATTTTGAACACTTAGCAATTTTTGATAGATTGGACAAAAACTAAACTAACAATGCAGGCCTATTGAACTATCTTTCAAACTTGTTTTAAGACTTAAATAAACACAAAAACATCACAAAAACTCAATAAGCAAAAACCAAATCATATGAACTGATTTTTCCAACAAAATTCAAACAGATTCAAACAACAACTTATATAGGCACTAGGAAATTAATGAAATTTAACTCTTAAAAACTTCTAACTACTGGATTTTAGGATGAGTTTAAGTTAAACTAAAATGACTCAAGTGTCAAAACTTATTTTTGACCCATTTTCACTCATGAAAACAGTTAAACTAAACACCCCTTTAAATGACAGTTTTCAAATAAAAACTTGATTAAGGCTGATTTAATCTACAAATTTCCAAGACCAGATATTGAACAAGTTAAACAAACATCATTAAGCAAATTTTAACAACAGTTAAGCACTCAAATAAGCTGGAATAGATTATGCACTTTTATAAGCTAATATGAGACAAATTCTAAGAAAACTTAAACAAATGATTTTTAAACTATGACAAGGCATACATAAGCATTAAATAACATTAATAAGCATAAACAAGCAAATAAAAACAGGCAATAAGCAACAATAAGCAGTAAAATAGTAAATATGCCAAAATATGGAAAATGAGAACTTACAAGACCCTTGCTCAAAACAGGGTATACAAATGCTCTTAGAGCTTTATCTACAGGCTCTAGCTTGTCAAAGACAAGCTAGTGAAACCCGTAAGCCCATCCAGGTTTGGTTTATCATCCATTTGAGCATTCTTTTTTTTGTATTTTTAGGATTTTTATAAATAAAACAGTATTTAAAAGCTTTAAAACAGTAGCAAAGGCAAAGATTAAGAAGCTAAAAACTTAGTGAAGCTCTGAGGTTAGATCAATAAGCTGCATCATATCTTAAAAAAGCTTAACAAGTTATGTAAAGTGATCCACACAAAATCTTAAAAACAATAACTCCAAACCTTTTCATTAATCTTAAAACGTTTACAAAGCTTGGAATTTAAAAAACATTAAGTAAAATAAGCTGAAAAATTAACTAAAAAAAACTAAGTGCCCCAAGGGCTTACAATGAGTCCTATTTATATAAAAGCTAAGAAGGTTCTAGGATGTGTGCTTTCTTCGTGAGAGGGACTGAGGGTGTGCTTGTTGTATGAGAGCTTCAAGTCATTCATCTTGGCCATTGAATTTGAGTGGTGCCCAAGTCCTATGATTTCAACCCTGATCCTTTGTCATTTACCCTTAACGAATGGGGGATTATGGGATTGCCAAGGTGGATTTTGGCCATTTGTGGAGTAGGGTTGAAGGTTTAATGGATTTTGTTGTGTTGTGAAGGGGGTGGACAGAGGAGGGGAATGATGAAATATTAAATAATGGTGGGAATTGGTTTATGGTTTGATTTGTGTCATAGTTGGCCCTTGAGTTTGGTATTTGTTTGCACCGTTAGTCCTTAAAGGACTAACAACGTTAGTCCTTAAGGACTAACGATGTAAAAAGTATAGAGGTGATTGTGTTAACAGCAGTTAAGTGGGATTGGGTTATGGTTTTGGGCTTAGGACTTGGGCCGAGTGTTAAAAACAAAGGATTTTGGACCTTTATTGGTGTAAGGCTTATTAAGACTTTAATGTAAATGCTTAATGGGCTGTCCCGGCCCATTAAATGGGTACGGGTTGGCCCATTAAGTTTTTTTTCTTCGGTTTCGGATTCGTCTTTTGACTTTGATGGGGTTGACTTTTTTGTTGACTTTTGACTTTGACTGACTTTGACTTTGACTTTGGCTCATCACGCTCTTTTCCATTTCGTGCTTGGTTTTGTCCGTTTTGCCTTCATTTTTGTCCTTTTCTTAGATATCCGTTACCTGCACAATATAAATGCAAAACATACAAATACGATGTATTTTTGGTACGTTTTTGGTCAATTAAATCCGGTTTTAATGGCAAATGGTATGTGTAATTAAGCACATACCATAAGACAAGAGATAAGAGTTAGAAAGATCAAACCACAACACAAGGATTTATAGTGGTTCGGTAACGAAGCTCCTCTTCGCCCTACTCCACTCCCCGAGTCCCACACTTGAGAGTTCTCTCAACTAGGTCAACAAACTCCCTTAAGGGCGGTAAAAACCGTACACAAGTAGCTTACAACTAATTTCCGCCACAAGCAAAATGTCAAATTTCTAATCTTACTCTCTTAGAACCAATTCTACCACACACCTTTGTTTTTTTGAGGACTTAAAATAGCCCACGCACTAAACACACGACATCACTTCACCTTAGCAACTAACAACGATCACCCCTGATACTAACTATTCTCTCTACGATCACCACGATCTAACTATACTCTCCTAAATGATCACGCATGATCTAACTATAACCTTCTCTATGATCACCATCGATCTAACTATTACACACAATTACACAAGATGCACAAATGATTTACAATTCACTTACACCATCGCAACTATGTTACGAGAACACAAATAACTATAATAACTTTGTAACTTGATGGTATGAAAGTAGTCTCTCCTTGTCTCTTGTCAGGGTCTAAGCTTGGATCACTTGAAAACAAATACATGGAATTAAACTATTTAAAGGAAGGAAGTAATGTAAAACTGAATATTAGAAACAAAAGAAAATGTTGCAAAGGTAAAAAAATTTCAGTTGGGAACAGTCATGCTTTGTATTGGCAAAGCAGAGTGGGCGGTTGGATGTTTCCTTCCGGCCCCTTAGCTCATGTTCGGCCCCCTATCAATAAGGGTCCCGCCCTACCTTTATGGGGGCCTGCCAATGCCAGACCTCCCTTTTTTTTTCTTGTCTTTTCCAGAGGAGTGTGTTTTCTGGGATCAAATATATCTTTTTAGCTGTAAAAGTTTGAAGTTCAAACTTTATTTTGAACAAAACATTTCTTATAAATGTAAAAATGTTTTGTATAAAATATAAAAATGTTTGTTACATTTTATAACAAAAATGTGAGGAATAAAAATTCCTTTGATCATAAAATGCATTAAGCATTTATTTATTCATACCTTTAAGTGATTAAATTTTCAAAATGAAAATTTACGACTAATTACTTGTTTACGTTTAATTTTACATTGAGCGTTTTTACATTTTGTGATTATCAAAATGTAGGGAGGTCGAACAATATTAATAACGTTTTTAGGCATTATTTCTATCAACAATACCATAATTCGTAAATGTATAAATATAACCGTTATTAACCAAACGAGAAATTGAAACAACACCCCTAGTAATAGAAGGTTCAAAATGACAGTTGTCTAATACAATTATTAAACCACTAGGAAGAATTAAATCAAAACTTCCAATAGCTTCAACGGCTGCACGCATTCCATTTCCCATTTACAGACTTAAAGCTCCATGTTTCAACTTCCTGCTTTCTCTAAGACCTTGCAAGGTATTACAGATATGAGTACCACAACCTGTATCATATACCCAAGTCTTATTAGAGAAAACATAGAGTTCTATAGTGAAGATACCTGAAGTACTAGCCATGCTAGCATTCTTCCTCTTCTTTAACTCTGCTTGGTAGGACAGACAATTTATCCTCCAATGACCCACCTCCTTGCAGTGGTGGTAGACAGAGTCTTTTGCCAAATTATCTCTCTTAGGCGGCGGTAGGATCTTGGGCTTGGGATCATAAGCAAGGTTATTCTTTCCCTTGTCCTTGCCCTTTGTCCCTCGTCATTTTTTGTCCTTCTGGATCTTATCCTCTCGTATAGCTAATACATCAGGAGTTACAGCCTTCTTCGAAATACCTTTCTCATGGAGTTTTAGCATAGCATGCAATTCAGCTATCGTCTTCCCCATGCTATGCATGTTATAGTTCTAAACGAACTGATCATAATCCTTGTTGAGAGAATTTAAAATAAGACCCACACCAAGTTCATTTGGCATAGCATAGCCTAGGCGTTCCAGTGTGTCCATGTAGCTCTTCATCTTCAAGAGATAGGAGCTTACTAACTAACCTTCCTCCTGTTTACAAACGTAGAATGATTTAACTATTTCAAACAGTTCCTGTTTAGTCTGCTCTTCGAATATAGTTTTAAGTTCTTTCAGCATGTCATATGCATTGTATTTCTACAAAGTCCTTTGTAGGTCTGGAGATATACTTGACAGCATAAGACATGCAACCTCTTGCTCAAGATTAATAGTCTCATAGTACTTGTCAATAGTGTCAGGGTCAGCAGTTTCAGGATCAGGACCGGGTCCAGTAGGCTGTACCATAAACTTTATCTTTTTCTCATACCTAAGAACAATCCTTAGATTGCGATAACAGTTTGTGAAATTCGAACCAGTAAGTTTCTCCTTTAGGAGAATCGACCTGAAAGTCATATTGTTTGTGTTTTGGGCAGCAACAGCCATCTACAAAACAATCAAAAGTTTAGAAAATATTAGTATTTTCGATAATAATCTCTTATAAAATTAACTACCCATGTTTAAAAAATTAAACAATTAATTTTATCAAAAGTATAAGATCCAACTTGACGTTCTACCATGTGCAACTCTTGGCTTTTATGGGGCACAAGGCATTATAATCTAGAATTACAATGTCATGTAGCATGTTTAACCCCATCGTATGCCTCGGGTCGAAGTTCTGAACAAGCATACTCGATATAAGTTTTCCAATACAAAATCAGTAATTTTACAGACTCAAGTCTAACCATATGATTGTTATATTACCTTGTTTGCTGACGAGGTGTGATTTTATACACTATTTCAGGGCCATTTAACCCCTTAAATCATGCAAATATGCCCAAATTATGTGCTTAATCGTTTGTTTTCAGGTTTTCAGCACTTGAATGGCATTTGGAGGAAATACATGTGACTTAGGCTCATTTGGAGAAGAAATGGACAAGACTACGGACATACACCAAATCTCTTGAAGAATTGTGCATATAGAGCGTGGAATGGCGTCACAAGCATAAAGCGACACCGTCGCGATCAATCTAGTGACGGCTTCAGGAAATTGACGACGGCGTCACGACGTAACCGACTCATATTAGACCTAGAATATTCTATCCCATGATGGCGTCGCGACCATAACTGGACGTCGTCGCGATGATTTTTCTATATATATTAAGCCGAATTTAGGGTTTTAAGTGTGTAACTTTGTATAACTTTTGGGAGCCGAACCCTAAGTATTTTGTCAATTTTTAGGCTGACTTTAGGGCCTCAATACCCGATTGTAACTGACCATGATACTTTGTTTAATCAGTATAGATTATCGATATCTTTATCATGTCAATATGCCTATGTGTTTTTGATTGATCTTATTTTTCTGTGCTTTCTTTATAACATGTTAGGCTAAACCCTCCTTTGTATTTGCTTATGATTGCATGAAAGTTGGATCGTAGATCCTTTTACCGTTTCTTCTTGTGATGAATATGCGCTTTAGGCTTTAGAAAACTAGCCATAAGATATTAAATTGGCATAGACGTCTAGGGAAACGCGAGTGTGTATAAAGGATACCATCGGTAACAGTCTTCATACTACCTTACCCCTAATATGGTTGATCCCTCTTAAGATATTTCAATTGCATTTAATATACTCTTAGGGGTCTTGTAATAGTCTTCATACTACCTTACTTGTGCGTTGCCTTAACAGAATACTAAATAGACGGCGGGTTCGTGTAATTCGTTCATGACTTAGGAAATACTTACACAGATCATCACGAGTGTGACAAGGCAACAAGATTAGGAGAAGAAATCTAATGAGTAATGCATGATTAAGAAAATACATCATTTTCTCATAAAGTTATCACCAGTATTGTAGATGTTATATAGTTTATTAATTATGTGGAAAGTAGGAGGAAGGTTGAACAGTTATTACCGTTTTAAAATTAAAACTTAGATTGTCGACTTATGTGAACTCAAGAGATATACACAAGTGTATATGATAGCGATGCAATAAGTAAGTAGCTAATCTACGAAATATAAACAAGTAAAGATAAGAAAGATCAAACCGATGATACAATGACTTATAGTGGTTCGGCTACGAAGCTCCTCTTCGCCATACTCCACTCCCTAAGTACCTAACTTAAGAGTTATCTTCACTATGTCAACAAGCTCCTTTAAGGCGGAGAAAATTGTACATGTCGCTTACACTTTTTTCGGTACTAAGCTAAATACCGAGTTCTACTTTAAGATAGAACCAATCTAGCACACTATGTATTTTGTGGCCTAAATACTAACCTATCATACACATATGATACACACAACATAAGATATACAAGATGAATGATTATCACAACGTGATGACACAACTAAACTAATAACACTTGAAGCTTAACGTCTTGTTGAGTGTTCTTCACTAAAGAGTGGAATGAGTTGATCACTTGTTATGGATTATGTAACAAGTATTATGATCAAAAAATATAAAAGATTAAAGATGTATGTGAAAAATATTATACAAGAGTTGTCTAAAATGAAGACTTAAGGTTGCTATTTATAGGCAAACCTTTGAAATTCAAATGTTGTTCCAAACAGCTGGACGATGCGACCCACGAATCTACCAACACCTGGATCCGTGCCTTGTTATGGTGGATCCGTCCGAGGAGCTGGGACAACATTTTGTCATTTTATGATTAACTCCAAATCTATACAAAATATTATTTTGTACTTATTAAAACTAGTTTAATAGATTCTTCTAGAACAAAATATTTCTTATCACCAATAAGGAAAGATTTTCTAGATTTGAAAAGATTTGGAAAGATTGTTTCCACTTATGGTTAATCTTATTTTGTATCATCATGATTAATATAAACTAGCTTTATATATTAATCAAGTGTTAAACTTAAATCATTTGATTAGAAAAATGTTTATGCAAATGATTAATATTTTTCTTTTGATCATTAACTATGTTTATAATGCCATATTATGACCTTAGTGATTTTTCGGGCTCGTCAAGTAAACTTTCGACTAAATAACTTGTTTACCTAAACTTTTACGTAGTATGACATTATATTTGTTATTTTCAAAACATGAAGATCATTAAATATAAATATCGTTTTTGCGCGAATATTTGTATTAACAATCTCCCCTTTTTTGATGATGACAAATATAAACTCATGCTTATTTAAAAGTTACTAAATAAGTATTTAGTGGATGAGTTTACATTTCTTCTCCCCCTTTTTGTCGAAGCAAAAAGTGTTGTAGAGGCGTTCCTTGCATGTCTTGTTTTGACGAATGCAAAGTGACTTGGTAACGAACAAATCGTTGGGGAATAACGACCTGGGAATCACACTTCCTGGTTAATATACGTATTATATTATATATATATATATATATATATATATTTGTGAAGATTTTCCTTTTTACCTTTGTCCTCAAGGGTAATTTGTTAATTTTCTATCATATTTTATTTTATAGTTACGTGTATAAGATTGCTTCAATCACTCCCCTTGCTTGGGGCACCAAGTAATCGAGCTATGGATGCTTTGCTACAAAACAAAGTTAGTAGACAAGCAAATATATATATGACAATCACAAATGAACACATATACATTTTACACAATAAACATCCATCGTTAACATAACAAATGAAAATAATGTTAAATCCATTATAAAGGATAAAACATAAAATTTGGCATTAAAGCCATTACATGATAAGCTTAAACTAGAAAATTGAAGTAAACAATTAAAAATCCTAAATCTTGGGATAGAAAACATTTTCCCATATAATCCAAGGGGTGAGGTGAGATGGTTATGCGGCTAATGCGGAAAGTAAGGTGGGTGTGAAGAAGAGCCGAGGTGGTGTCGAATATATGAGAACATGTAGTTGACACGGTTTCGGAGCATTTGGATTTCATGCCTTGTGGTGCTACAACATTGACAAAACATGTTGTAGAGGTGAGGCATGTCATTTGGATGAACAAAATCCAAGATGTTTGGAGGATTGGGAAAATATTGATTTCCAAGATTTGGTGGTGGATGGTGAATGTTTTAAAGTGGAGGCACATTATTGTGGAGGAGAGGTGTGTTATTGTTAATGTTAACAAACAATGATTGGGTTGATGGTAGTGGTTCAAATTCGGGTGGTGGATTTGGAAAATCGAGAGGTAGTCGTGAAACACGTGATGGTGGAGATGGATTAGAAGGGCCCGGTGGCCAATTATCCATGGTTTGAGCATAGGGGTCATTTGGTGATATTTGTAGTAGAGGAAGTTCTTAAGGTTCTTGTTTTATCAGAATGACAAAATGAAGTTTAGATGAAGGTACAACGTGAGTTGGTGTCAGAGACTCACATGGTGGTGATGATGAGGTGTAGTGTGTACTCTTGCTAGAGATGGATTTTGATGGAGCTTGTGGTGGTGAGAGGGATTTCTTTCTTGGAGGTAGTGAAGGAGTTCTCTCATTTGGTTGTTCCTCACTTGATGATGTGAGATTAACATAGTTTGGATACTTGACATTCATTCTTGTGGTTTTTCTTTTGAAGTGTGGTGAATTTGTTTTGGATGAACTAGTAATGATGGTAAATTAGTGAGATTGTATGAGAAAAATGTGGAGAAGAGGTTTAAGATCCCACATTGTATCATTATAGCATGTTATTAAGTAAAGGAGAAAAAGTTAAAAATCAAGAAAATTCGAATTTTGGCGCCTGGCCTGGAGATCCACGGATCCACCAAAATAACGTACGGATCTACCATATAATGGATCCGTGGGTCGCAAACTTCAACAAAAACGACCTAGAACATCATTTCTCACCCAAAACATTAAACTAATTATCATGCAAGCATTATTATCTTCTACCAAATGTCATAAAACATACGATAACAATATCCATAACCCACAATAACATCTAGTGGGTACTAAGTTTCAACATACATCAAAGTTTTCAATTCATCAATATCTTAACAAGATGCAAATTATCACATACCTCAAGAGAATATAGGTATAAGGCAAGCATAATCATTTTTGCTTCTTCAGGTACGTGGTGATGGTGCCAACATATCATTTTAAGCATTTAAACATTCCTCTATTTTCTCGTTGCGCTTCTTTGTCTTAGATCCTCACTGTCGGATAGCTCATCATAGAACTCAAGAAAAGATGGTGCTTCATTGTCATCGGATGATGAAGATGAAGAGGAGATGACCGAGGGAGAGGCAATTTTCTTTCCCTTTTCTTTGCTAGGATTTCTTGAAATGTCTAGAGGGTCCATGACATGTTCATGAAATATGAACCTAGCAATTGGGACAATGGCATCATGCCATATGGTATAACTTTGTCTCGTCTATCCCTAAATAAGTACATCCTCCTAATGATGAAGTAGGCAAGGTTAAAGGGTTGTCTATTTTCTAGGCAATACAACATCAAAGCAATAACTGCTTGAGTGTGATCTCTATTTCCTATAGGGGAATAGACGTTTTCCCTAATGACTGGTTTACAAGGCCTAAGGTGATCAAAAAGCTCATTTTTTTCAATTTGGTTTGGCAATTTGTGGATGGTGTTTCCCTCTTTGTCTATCTTTTCATGAACGGTTCTTCAATAGATTAGGTTTCGGATATCATCAAGAGCAGGAAGACATGAGTTGTCAGGTTCAATTTGCTCTAGGGTTTTCTCAAGTTCATCAAGACCCCATTCATCAGAGTAGATGCAAATGCGTTGATTAGGGAGATAGGTAAGCTCGGTAAATTGAGCAAGGGAGAGGTTGAAATGATGATTGTTATAAATGAATTGGATTGAGAAATGGTTGTTGGAGTCTCTTTCTAGCTTAAGAGTTTTGTAAAACTCAAAGATAAACCTAGGACAAATTTGCTCATTTAGAGATAGCAAGCACTCAAAACCTATGGCGGTAAACTTGGCCACTGAGTCATCACTAAGGTCATTATAGAAAGATGGGTCAATGGTTCTCCCTTCATGAACATATCTACTTTCTAAAGTCCTATAGATATACCTAAGTGTATCGGACATGTTGGGATCATTGTAAATTTTTGGAGCATAAGCGCGAATTTTCTTGTAGTCTTGTTGGTATTCGCTTGGCATTTTGGTACCTACGTTGTATAGTGATTTCAATGAGACATTATGATAATGACTCGATAAGTGAAAAACATAATGTAAGTGTGTCTATATGGACTTGATGTGGGTGTGCGGTTTGCTTGACTCAAACAACAAGCGGAAAATAGTATTAATACTAGTAATAAGCAAACCTTAATGCACAACCTATGTTTGATATTTCTCTAGATGAATGGAATGAAAACTGCTTATGAATTAAGCATCTCGTATATACATTCATGAGACCTAATGCTTGAAGAAAAATATTTTTGCGTTGTATTAACAATGTAGTTAAACAACCCTTGTTTTGAAAGGTTCTTAGAAGTGAAGTTTCAAAAATCATAACTTGGGGTTTTTTGCGAAAAATGATTTTTGCCGAATCGCTTCAATTATGTATTTTAAGTGTCATAATAGTTATACATTGCTACATCTTAGTTCTAATTGTGCGAAAATAGTATGAAAAAAAATTAAAATCCCTAAATTATTTAGTTTAAGCAAAATCAAAACCCTAGACACAAAATTAAAAAGAAAATAAGATGAAATCACTTACAATAGTTGTTATAGATTGATGATTTGTTAATGATCTTGTAGATTAATTGCTCCAATTGCCAATTTGTGTTATGTTTGTTTGAGGGTTTTAGTGTTTGAGTTCGTGGGTGTGTTTGTATAATAATAGTTGTGGTCCTAATTTGTTTTAAAATCTGTTATTTACACGCGATCTGAGACTCACGCATCCAACTAAATAACGCACGAATCTCCATATGGTGGATCTATGGTCCGCGGGTCTCCAAAAATACGGACAGAGTTGATTTTTGAGCAAATTGAGATATGGTGTTATGTTTTTAGCAATTGGAGTGTTTTATACTTACTATTAGGAGTATGTGATATAATTTTCGGAGTCGATGTCCAAGTTTTGAGTAAACCGTGTAACTTGTCATGAATCTCCCAATGGAATTTCAACGTAGTCGATCCTACTAGGAGTGTGTTATCTTTTAGCATAAGTTTGACCATTACTAATAACACAATCATTTATGAACATTTAGACTCAACAAAACATCATCAACACAAGTGTGAGTTGCAATTCGATGATTGTTCTTTTTGTCTTTTTCAATCGATTTTGTAATTTCATGTATTGACCATACATGTAGATTTTGAAAATATCTATGGTCATTTTATTGATATTTTCTAAATCTAATAAAATTCTAATCTCGATTATGTTCATGATCAAAAGTTTGTAATTAGAATTTGTAATAAGAATTAACATCTTTTGAATAATGATTAATTACTACATTAAATTTTCGCTTACAATTATATTGAAATGATGGAGAATCACTATCCATGATAAGTTCCATCATTCCTAATCCTAATATTATATAATTAAATACTTCACGTTTTAAAGGCATAGTAAATATATCGGCTATATTATCTTCAGATGCAACTTTCTCGATAGAGATATTGCCCTTTTAGACGTTATCGCGTAGAAAGTGGTGACGGATTTCTATATATTTAGTTCTAGAGTGTTGTACGGGGTTTTTGCTTAAGTCGATAGCGCCTTTATTGTCGCACATAATTGGAACGTCGTCGAGGCGTATGCCGTAGTCGATGAGAGCTTGTTTCATCCATAGTGCTTGTTGACATGCCTTTCCGGTGGAGACTTATTCGGCTTTAGTCATGGAGATAGCAAGGGCCATTTGTTTCTTAGCGAATCAAGATGTTAAACAACATCCCATGAACGTACAAACGCCACTAGTGCTTTTGCGATCAACGTAATCGCCCGCGTGGTATGAGTCTGCATAAACTATAGTTTCTGTTCTTGTTCCTTTCGGATACCATAATCCTAAGTGACTAGTTCCTCTAATATACCTAAATATACGCTTAACGGCTTCTAAATCGGTAGTCTTAGGATTTTCTTGGAAACGAGCACATAAGCAAACACTAAACATAATATCGGGCCTACTTGCAGTTAAATAAAGTAAACTACCAATCATACCTTGATATTTAGAGATGTCCACGGAGTCAGCTTCATCGTCCTTAGTGAGCTTGATCTCCGTTGACATCAGCATCTTGGTTGGTTTAGAATCTTCCAACCCGAACTTCTTTAACATCTCCTTGATGTACTTGGATTGATTGATAAAATATTCCGTCTTCCATTTGTTTGATTTGAAGACCTAAGAAGAAGTTCAACTCTCCCATCATACTCATTTGAAACTCGTCGTGCATGAGTTTTGCAAAATCATCACACAAGTTTTGACTCGTAGAACCAAATATAATGTCGTCGACATATATTTGAACAATGATAAGATGTGATTTTGATTTCTTAGTAAAAAATGTATTATCGACCATTTCCAGTGAATACTCGTATCAAAAATGCTTTTAGTCTATCATACGAAGCTTTAGGAGCTTGCTTAAGACCATATAAAGCCTTTTTAAGTTTATAAACATAGTTTGGTTTTTGAAAATCAATGAACCCCGGAGGTTGAGCAACGTAAACCTCTTCGTTTATAAAACCGTTTAGAAAAGCACTTTTTACATACATTTGATATAATTTTCATTTGCACAAGCAATAGCAAGAAGTATTCTAATTGACTCTAATCTAGCTACCGGAGCATATGTTTCATCATAATCTATACTTTCTTGTTGATTATATTCTTGTGCTACTAGTCTAGCCTTATTTCTATATACTATACCATTTTCATCTAATTTATTTCTAAAGACCCATTTTGTTCCTATAACCGATTGACTCATGGGTAAAGGGACTAATTCCCAAACATCATTAGCTATAAATTGATTTAGTTCTTCTTGCATAGCTACAACCCAACTTTCATATTTTAATGCCTCTTTGAAATCTTTGGGTTCTATCGTAGATATAAAACAAAAGAAATTACTATGATTTTGAGCTTGAGACCTTAAGGTTCTTTGATAAAGATTTCCTATGACTTGATCTAATGGATGATTTTTGGACTCTTTAATGTTAATAATTTCGTGAACTTCTATCGACTCATCTTCTTCGTTATTAGTATTTACTTTTTTGGTATTCTTTCTAATGGCTTCTTCTTCACCAACATCATCATCAACTAATGGTGATAATTTGGTAGGAGGAGGACTTTCATCGAATGTCACGTTGAGTGATTCTTCTACTTTAATTGTATGTTTATTTAATACTACATAAGCTTTACTATTTTGAGAATACCCTAGAAAAACACCTTCATATGGCTTTGGGTCACACTTGGTTAGATAGTTTTTAGTATTCAAGATGAAGCACTTACTTCAAAATACTTTGAAATATTCTAAAGAAGGTTTCCTATCTCTAAATATTTTAAAAGGGCTTTTTCCTAGTATTGGTCGAATTAATATTCTATTTAGTATATAAGTTGACGTATCAACGACATTACACCAAAACATTTGTGGAATGGATTGTTCATTAAGCATAGTCCTAGACATCTCTTGTAAGGTTCTATTCTTTCTTTCTACTACCCCATTTGATTGTGGAGTACATGGAGCCGAGAAGCTATGAGTAATGCCTTGTGCATCACAATAAGCTCTGAATTGTACTTTCATTATCAAATTTCCGACCATGGTCCGTTCTAATAACTATTATAGAACTACCTAGTTGGTTTTGAATTTTCCTACTTAATATTTCAAATTTCTCAAAAGCTTCATTTTTAGTCTTTAGAAATCTAGTCCATGGTGTTTTCAAGCTTACCTTTCGTATACAATGATCAAAAATGGTTAGAATATGATCTTAGGGTCTGTAATAAGAAGTGTCAATAGTATTTAGCAATTGGTTTGAGATAAAACAGGTCAAAAATGAAGAAATAAGGTCGCGGGTTTCCAATGGGTTCGATTAGGGTTTTCATGGTTTCCTTGGCTTATAATTTGAGTAATCTTGATTGGTAATGATGGAATACTGACCCTAGGCCTTATATAAGGGATTATAAATGAGAATTGATCGTTGGTTTAAGTTAAAATGGGTCGAAATGAAATAATTAAGTCGTGGGTTGGATTAGGGTTTATATTGGATTCGTTAGGTTTTTCTAGGCTTTGATTTCTTGTACATTGTTAAGATAATGATAAATAATGATTTGTAAACTTATTTTATGAGTTTACAATGGCTCTTGGTTGCTTACTTGAGAATGAAATGGTTAGAAACGAGAAAACGGGTCGAATGATCATTTAGGGCTCATTTAGGTACATTTAGGGTTTCTCGGATTCATTTTATGTATAATTGATATGAGATGATGAAATAATGATGAAATAGGATTGACATAGTTGTAAAATAAGTTATTACAACTTATTTGAGTATTGGTTTAGGTTTACAATGGATAAAAACGAAGAAACGGGTCATAGTTTACTATTTAGCTCGGGTTAGGGTTTTAGACTTTGGTTTCTTGTAATTTCATGAAATGAAAATGAATATAGGTTGGAAATTAAATGCATGACTTGCTTATAACTTGTACTTAATAGATTGTACAAGATTACTTAGGAAAACGGAGGTAAAACGGCTATTTTGGATATTGTGCATTAATGACTTGTACATTGTGCTTTGAAAACTTGTACTTGACTTGGAGGGAGTTTATATTTCAAATGAGATGTTATATTACTTGTATATGAGCTTTAGTAGCTTGTACATTCGCTTTAGATATTAACCCTTCATGGAATTAGGGTTTAGAGGTATACGATAACGGTTTAAAGCCCGTTTTGATATAACGTTGCGAATGGTACATTATAGGAATAATGTACTTTGTAATAAGGATATGATGATATTGACTTGACATATTATGATGTTTGCTTGACATATATGAAGACAGGATTGTCATAGATAGGTTGCGTGAGCTCGTCTACTTTAGTTATGTAAGTTACATGACATACTAAGATATTGACAATACAAGTAATGTAATAAAGCGAAAAATTTCCCCGTACAATTGTGATAATAGTAAAATAGATTTTGCATTTGATGAAAATTCTTGGGTTGTTATATAATAGCTATTATAGAACTACCTAGTTGGTTTTGAATTTTTCTACTTAATATTTTAAATTTCTCAAAAGCTTCAATTTTAGTCTTTAGAAATATAGTCCATGTATACCTAGAATAATCATCTACTACAACTAATGTGTATAGATTACCTCCATAGTTTTTAATTCCCGATGGACCAAATAAGTCCATATGTAATAATTCTAAACCTCTTTTAGTGGAAACCATATTTTTAGCTTTATGACTTGCATGAGCTTGCTTCTCAATTTTATAAGCATCACAAAAATATTTATCATATTTTAGCTTTGGTAAGTTTCTAACTAATTATTTAGATGACAACGATTGAATTAAACGCATATTTGCGTGACCAAGTCTTCTATGCCATAAGGTAGAGTTATCCACTACCGTGGCGAGACATAATTTGTCTTGAGACTTATTTCCTAATTTCATTACGTATAAACCATTTTTCCTAATCTCATTTCCTATGATTTACCATCTCTAATTATTTCACTACCTTCTTCCGTGAATAAGACTTGACAATTATTGTCACAAATTTGACCGACACTAAGTAAGTTAAAAGCTAAGTTATCTACGTGGTCTACATTAGATATAGTAATAGAGTCATTAGAGATTGTACCTTTGCCTATGATCTTTCCTTTTAGGTTACTTACAAAAACAACATTACCTCCGTCGTATGCTTTGTAGGTAGAGAATAAACTCTTGTTACCGCTCATATGTTTGGAGCAACCACTATCTTTGATCCACTAATCCGGTTCCAAGCATGTTCTCAAGCCTACCTATTTTAACAAAAACAAATTCAAGCGCTTGGTCCCCAATATCTCATGGGTCCAAAAATGTTAGTGTTGTACATCTCTTACATTCGTTGCAATTGATTGGGATATTGAAATGGGATACAATTTCCCATATGTACGAAGCCTTGATTTTGTTGGTTGTTCCAATTCATAGGGTAGAAGTTTTAATGAATTGGTTGTCTAGAATTTCTCTTAGATTGAGGTGTGTTGTATCTTGGTTGAGAAGAGATGTTTCTTCTAGGTAGAGATGTTTTCGGTCTAGACTCGGTTTTGACATAACCTATACTGCTTTTAGGTGATGGTTTTAAAGACGATTTCTATGACTCATCAATGCTATTATGTATTAGTTTCTTCCTAGTAATAACAAAATCCGATCTAGAAGACATAGGTGGACTAAAAACGTATTATGTCCCTTTTTCGCCATAGGTGCGACTCACGGATCCAGGTAAGGTGGATCCGTGCACCTTTATGGTGGATCCGTCCATCGCTTTTTCAGCGGACGATCCAACGAAACTCATGGTTTTAGTTTCGCTTGTTGACACTTTATTGCTATTAAATCCTTGACCTATTTTTCTATCACACCCCGCCAAAGCAGAAACACGAGGCGTAACTTCATGGGTATCATCACAACACAATGGTGTCAACAATAGAGAAAACTATATGAACAAAACATAAATGGATACAAAGTGTCATGACAATACCTTAACACAAAAGAATCTTGCATTAATGAAAAAGGGTCTCATTATTACAAAGACTTAACATGTCTCACAAACCTAAGAAATCAAACAACATTCAAGAAGAATCCATAAAACAAGTACGAAACAAAAATCAGAAGATAAACTCCATATGCAATCCTAAGGTCTCTCTAGCCACTTTTACCTTCAAAACCCTCAACATGCTCACCTAAAAATAATTCTTAAAAACGTCAACACAACGGTTGGTGAAAGACATAGGTTTACGACACACAATTCAAGCTTTAAATCAATTACTGTGATTAATAAAAACAGAACATGGCAGGACAGTTAAGCTAACTATTATACATGCTAACATGCATTCGTCCAAAACAACCATAACTAGGACGGAACGTGTCCCATAATCCAAGCCACAAAGCACGTCTCACAGTTGGGTATGAATGTTACCCGAAGCACTCGTCATTTGGGTAGGAACATTACCCCTGAACCAAAGCACACAACATTGTCTCAAAGTAATATGTAGGAACGTTACCCCCGATCCAAAGCCATAACATTTAACACACAACATATAATAGCTACATAAAAGTCCATGCGTCAATTAAACCACATAATCATAGCAATTAAAACATTTCAAAACATATTTTTGCATCATTTCCATATGACAAATCTTTCGATTCTTCAATCATTGTGACCTTTGCTCTCCATTTAGGATGTAGAGCCTTAAGAAACTTCCTAACATAGTTCTTGCTATAGAAACCTTCATCAAGAGCTTTCAGGCTAGTAATAATAGTGTTAAATCTAGCAAAACCGCTATTAATAGATTATTCTTCAAGGATAGTAAATTGTTCATATTATTGAAAAAGAAGATCAATTTTATTATGCTTTACTTGGCTATTACCTTGATGTGTTATTAACAATGATTGCCAAATATCTTTAGCCGTTTTACACATAAAAACTCTTTCATATTCTTTTTTAGGTAAAGCATTATAAATAACCATTTTAGCTTCATTATTTTTAGCAAGTTTATTTTTAAGATCTTCGGATTGTTCTTCAAATGGAACAACCTCTAAAACTTGGGTATCTTTGTTTCGGGTAACCGATGGAAAATCATCATTCAAGATAATATGCCAAAGATCTAAATCTTTTGCGTTCACATAAGTTTTGAATCTATTTTTCCAATATATAAAACAATCGCTTTCGAAAAGTGGTGGTCTTTGCATAGATTGCCCTTCTAGGTATTTATCCGAATCCATAGATTGATTCAAGCTTTAATGTACAATATACGTTAAAGATCTTGGGTGACCTTGGCTTCTGATACCAATTGTCGGATACTGAAGGGGCGTTGAATAGTTTTTCGTTTTATAATAAAACTTAGCTTGTCGACTTATGTTAATTCATGATATATACAAGTGTATATGATAGACACAAAGCAATAAGTAAATAATGTATCTACGAAGTATAAACAAGTAGGATAGGAAAGATCAACCGATGACACATTAAATTTATAGTGGTTCTGCTACTTAACAGCTCCATCCTTCCCCTACTCAACTCCTCAAGTACCCAAATTGAGAGTTTTCTTCACTATGTCAACAAGCTCTCTTTAGGCGGAGAAAACCGTACACGTCGCTTACATTTTTTTCAGTACTAAGCTAAATACGGAGTTCTACTTCGAGATAGAACCAATCTAATTACTATGTTTTTGTGGCAAATACTAACCTATCTTACATATGATACACACAACACACAACACAAGAGATACAAGATAAATGATTATCACAACCATGATGACACAAATAAACTAATAACACTTGAAGCTTCACGTCTTTGTTAGTGTTCTTCACTAAAAAGTGGAATGAGATGATCAGTTGTAATGGATTATGAAACAAGTCATATTGATAAAAGAATATGAAATGATAAAAGTTATAGTGAGAAAAATATTTGTGAAGAGTTGTCTAAAATGAAGACTTAAGGTTGCTATTTATAGGCAACATTTGAAATTCAAAATCTGTCCCAACCAGCTATCGCACGGATCCACGGATCCACCTAAACCTGGATCCGTCCTTTGGTTTTGTTGGATCCGTTGGGTGCAGCTGGGACAGCTTTTGTCTTTTTATGATTAACCCTAAATCTTAACAAAATATTATTTTGTACTTATAAATCTAGTTTATTAGATTCTTCTAGAAGTAAAATATTCTTTATCACTAATAAGGAAAGATTTTCTAGATTTGAAAAGATTTAGAAAGATTGTTTCCACTTATGGTTAATCCTATTTTGTCTTACATGATTAAAATAACTAGCTTATAATTAATCATGTGTTTGTTTAAATCATTTGATTAGAAAAGGTTTATGAAAATGATAATATTTTTCTTTGATCATTAATTATGTTTAATAATGCCATATTCATAGCTTAAGTGATTTGTCGTCGTCAAGTAAACTTTCGACTAAATAACTTGTTTACGTAAACTTTTATGTAGTATGGCATTATATTTGTTATTATCAAAACACGAAGATCATTAAATATAAATATTGTTTTTACGCGAATATTTGTATTAACAATCTCTCCCTTTTTGATGATGATAAAATATAAACTCATACGTATTTAAAAGTTACTAAATAAGTATTTAGTGGACGATTTTACATCTCTTCTCCCCCTTTTTGTTGAAGAAAAAAGTGTTTGTAGAGGAGTTCCTTGCAAGTCTTGTTTTGGCGAATGCTAAGTGACTTGGTGACGAATGCAAAGTAAAAAAAATAAAGACTATATTTCAAGTGCTCCCCCTCTGTGTATGCCCCCTTGCTTGGGACACCAAGGAATCAAGCTATGGATGCGTGCTACAAAACAAAGTTTGTAGAGAAGCAAGTATATATGGCAACAACACAAGCATATATATCATAATAAGCAATCAAAAATCACCACAACAATTTCAATAATGTTAAATCTATTATAAGGGAAATTAACATAAAATTTGGCTTTAAAGCCTAAAAGACAATAAAATTAAACTAGAAAAGAAAACAACTAAAGATCCTAAATCTTGGGTTAAATATCATTTTCCCATATAATCTGAAGGGTGAGGTGAAATGTGCATGCGGCTAATGCAGGAAGTATGGTGGGTTTGATGAAGAGCCGGGGTGGTGTCGAATGTATGAGAACATGTAGTTGACATAATTTCAAAGCATTTGGATCTCATGCCTTGTGGTGCTACAACATTGGCAAAACATGTTGTAGAGGTGAGGCATGTCATTTGGATGAACAAAATCCAAGATGATTAAAGGATTGGGAAAATCTTGATTTCTAAGATTTGATGGTGGATGGTGAATGTTTTCAAGTGGAGGTGCATTGTTGTGAAGGTGAGATGTATTGTTGTTAATGTTAACAAATAATGGTTAAGTTGATGGTAGTTGCTCAAAACCCGGTGGTCGATGTGGAAACCTGGGTGGTAGTCATGTGACACGTGGTGGTGGAGATGGATTTTTCTCATTTTGATGCTTGAGGATCTGAGATGGACACAGGTTGGATATTTGACACTCATTCTTGCGGTTTTTCTCTAAAACTGGGTGAATTTATTTTGGATGAACTAGTCATAGCAATGAGCTAGTGAGGTTTGTATGTGAGAATTGTGAGAAATGTAAAGAAAATGGTGTTTGAGGGTGATGATTATATGGTAAAAGTGGTGAAGTGTTTTGTATAATGGTTCTTGGATTATATGGGAAACATGTTTTATCCTAAGGTTTAAAATCTCACATGGTATCATATAGCATAATTATAAGATAAAGTAGAAAAGGTTAAAAATCAAGAAAATTCGAATTTTGGCGCCTGGCCTGGTGATGCACGGATTTACCTAAAGCATAGACGGATCTACCATATGGTGGATCCGTGAAACCGTGTCATCTAAAAGTATGACTAGAACTGCATTTTTGCAGCCAAAACACAAATAAATAAAAATTAAAAGATAAGCAAGTAGCGTCGCAAATATAGACTAATCATATGCAATTCATTACACACATAATAAAATAATCCCTCGCACATTATCATACTAATTTACAAACAAAGAACATAAAATAGTCTAGTTTAAGATTGCTAAAAACTTCCTATAACATACTTATTTTGAATTACCATTGGAGAACGATGTGATCATAAGGATCATGCAGTTCCGCAACGAAAATCATCAATGATTTCATCAATTGGAGGAGAATTTGCTCATACATGTCCATTGAGTGGATAAAAGAAATGAAATGTTTACTTTTTAAGAGCAGAAATGGAGTTCTTTTAATTATTTTGAAGAGCTTAGATAGAAGAGAACCGTAAGGTTACGGTTCAATTGGGAAGTTTTTTTGAATGTAGCATTCTTTTAGGAGCCCATGAAGAACTCTAGATATGAATGGAGGTGAGGTAGTTGATTACAATAAAGCATTATGCACCACAAGCGACAACTGAATTTTAGTCCATTGTTACAAAGAATGGATTTCTCTGATAATCAATTTTCAGTGGTTTTTAAGTAAGACAAATACTTCATTCAGTGTAGATGACATTTAGA
Organism: Tanacetum coccineum; assembly: GCA_026074375.1. Lineage (NCBI taxonomy): Eukaryota > Viridiplantae > Streptophyta > Magnoliopsida > Asterales > Asteraceae > Tanacetum > Tanacetum coccineum. The sequence continues at coordinate 69,372 of BQNB010008107.1, forward strand.
TTAAGGGAGTTTTAATTTTGATTAAGGGAGTTATGTTTTTCTCCGTTGATTCTTTTCTTGGTTATGTTAGATATGATTGAAGTGGGATGATCAAGGTTCGTGAAATATGGATCGTTTGTTTGTGAGTTATTATGATTCAGAATGGAGGTGAGCGACCATTCATTGCTATAAAAGGAGTGTCCTTTGTGAGGAAGATCTAGAAGAATTTCGAATTCTCTTAGAGTAAAAAGAAATAGTTCTTCAAAGATATTGAAAGAGACAAACCAATCATTATTTAATAAACAAAATTGAAAGGATCGATAGAGTTCAATGAGAAATTATAGGTAAATCTTTCCATCTAAGTGGTAGAAGGATTGAAAAGCATTTTTAAGGAAGATTTCTTCAAGATTAACTTGAGGGTTGAAGTTGTTATCAATGATTCTTCCTTCACGTATGGTGTGATTTGCAAAATCTTCATATGACATTTGATAACTAAGTAGTTTATTGTGATTTCAATGAGAAAATGTCATAGATAAAATATGATGCAATTTCTAAGTGTGTGTCTATAAGGACGAGATGTGGATGTGCAGTTTGCTTGACTTAAACAAAAGAAAATTAGTAACAATACTAGTACTGAGCAAACCTTAATGCACAACCTATGTTTGATATTGCTCTAGTCGAATGAAACGAAAAATGCATATGAATTATACATTTCGTTATGAACATTCATGAGCCTTAATTCATGAAGAAAAACGTTTTTGCGTTGTATTAACAATGTAGTTAAACAACACTTGGTTTGAAAAACAAATTCCTAGACGTGAGGTGTTATTCAAAAATCACAATTTGAGGTTTTTGTCAAAAATTGATTTTTACTAACCACCTTAATTATGTAATCTTAATGTCTACAGGAATCATAATAGTTATACATTACTATATCTTAGTCCTAATTGTGCAAAAATTGTAAGAAAAATCATAATCCCCAAATTGTTTGGTTTGGTACAAAATCAAAACCCTATACTCAAAATTAAAAGAAAATAAGATGAAATCACTTACAATTGTTGATTATAGTTGATGATTTGTTGATGATCTTTGAGTTTAATTGCTCCAATTGACAATTTTTATAGATTTTGTTTGAGGGCTTTTGGTGTATGGTTCGTTTGTGTGTGTTGGATAATGAATTTTTGTGGTCCTAATTGGTTTAAACCTAGTAAGTATCCGCGTTTTCTGTCATACAGATCTCCCTAAGTAGGGACAGATCTCTCATAAGGTGGATCCGTGACATGCTTAAAAACGGACAGAGTTGATTTTTAACCAAATTTGGCCATGGTGTTATGTTTTTAGCAATTGAAGTGTGATATATATATTACTAGGGATACGTGATTTAATTTTCAGAGTCGACGTCCAAGTTATGAATGAATTGTGCAACTTGTCGTGAATTTCCTGATGGAATTTCAACGTAGTCGATCCTACTAGGAGTGTGTTAACTTTTAGCATATATTTTATCATTGCTAATAACACAAGAATTATGAACATTTAGACTCAACAAAACATCGTCAACACAGGTGTGAATTGTAGTTTGATGATTTTTCTTTTCATCTTCTTCAATCGATTTTGTAGTTTCATGTATTGACCATACATGTAGATTTTGAAAATATCCATGGTCATTTTATTAATTTTTTCTTCATCTAGTAAAACTCTAATCTCGATTATGTTCATGATCGGAAGTTTGTAATTAGAACATGTAATGAGAATTAATATCTTTTAAATAATGATTAATTACTTCATTAGATCTTCGCTTACGTTTATTAGTGGCAGGATGGAGGATCACTATCCATGATGAGTTCCATCATTCCTAATCCTAATCTTAAATAATTAAATACTTTACGTTTTAAGGGTTTAGTTAATATATCGGCTATGTTATCTTTGGATGCAACTTTCTCGATAGAAATGTTGCCCTTTTGGACGTTGTCGCAAAGAATGTGATGACGTATTTCTATATGTTTAGTTCTAGAGTGTTGTACGGCCTACTTAAGTCGATTGCGCCTTTATTGTCGCGCATGATCGAAATTTCGTCGAGGCGTATGTCGTAGTCGATGGGAGCTTGTTTCATCTATAGTGCTTGTTGACACGCCTTTTCGGCGGATACGTATTCGGATTCAGTCGTGGAGATAGCAAGGACCGTTTGTTTCTTAGGGAACCAAGATGTTAAACAACATCCCATGAACGTACAAACTCCACTAGTGCTTTTACGATCAACGTAATCGCCCACGTAGTCGGAGTCAGCATAAACTATAGTTTATATTCCGGTTCCTTTCGGATACCATAATCCTAAGTGCATAGTTCCCCTAATATACCTAAATATACGCTTAACGACTTCTAAGTGGGTAGTCTTAGGATTTTCTTGAAAACGAGCACATACGAAAACACTAAACATAATATCGGGCCTACTTGCGGTTAAATAAAGTAAACTACCAATAATACCTCGATATTTAGAGATATCCATGGAGTCGGCTTCGTCGTCCTTGGTAAGCTTGATCTCCGTCGACATCGGCGTCTTGGTGGGTTTGGAGTCTTCCAACCCCGAACTTCTTTAGCATCTCCTTGATGTACTTAGATTGATAGAAAAATATCCCGTCTTCCATTTGTTTAGTTTGAAGACCCAAGAAGAAGTTCAACTCCTCCATCATACTCATTTCAAACTCATTATGCATGATTTTTGCAAAATTATCACACAAGTTTTGACATGTGGATCCAAATATAATGTCGCCGATATATATTTGAACGATGATAAGATGTGATTTACATTTCTTTATGAAAAGAGTATTACCAACCATTCCTATGGAATACTCGTGTTTTAGTAAGGAGCTTGCTTAAGACCATACAAAGCCTTTTTGAGTTTGTATACATAATTAGGTTTTTCAAAATCAATAAAACCTAGAGGTTGAGCAATTTAAACCTCTTCGTTTATAAAACCATCTAGAAAAGCACTTTTTACATCCATTTGGTATAGTTTGAAATCATTTTCACAAGAAATAGCAAGAAGTATTCTAATGGACTCTAACCTAGCTACCGGAGCGTATGTTTCATTATAATCTATCCCTTTTTGTTGATTATATCCTTGTGCCACTAATCTATCCTTATTCCTAGATACTATACCGTTTCCATCTAATTTATTTCTAAAGACCCATTTTGTTCCTATGATGGTTTGACTCGTGGGTAGAGGAACTAAATTCCAAACATCATTAGCTACAAATTGATTTAATTCTTCTTGCATAGTTATAACCCAACTTTCATCTCCTAATGCTTCATTGACATTTTTGGGTTCTATGGTAGAAATAAAACAAAAGAAATTACTATGATTTTGGGTTTGTGATCTTAATGTCCTTTGATTAATATTACCTATGACTTGTTTTATGGATGATTCTTGGACTCCTTAATGTTAACTACTTCATCAACTCCTATCGACTCATCTTCTTTATTACTATTGTTTACTACTTTAGTATACTTATCTGTAGCTTCTTCTTCACCAACATCATCATCAACTAATGGTGACAATTTGGTAAGAGGAGGACTTTCATCGAATGTTGCGTTGAGTGATTCTTCGACTTTCATTGTATGTTTATTTAAAACTACATATGCTTTACTATTTTGAGAATATCCTAGAAAAACACCTTCGTATGAATTTGGGTCAAACTTGGTTAGATAGTCTTTGGTATTTAAAATGAAGCACTTGCTTCCAAATACTTTGAAATATTCTAAAGAGGGTTTCCTACCTCTAAATATTTCATAAGAGGTTTTTCCTAGTATTGGTCAAATTATGATTCTATTAAGAATGTAAGTTGACATATCTATGACATTACACTAAAACTTTTGTGGAATGAATTGTTCTTTTAACATAGTCCTAGACATCTCTTGTAAGGTTCTATTCTTTCTTTCAACTACTCCATTTGATTGTGAAGTATGTGGAGCCGAGAAATTATGAGTAATGCCTTGTGCATCACAATAAGCTCTGAATTGTACTTCATTGTCAAATTCTCGACCATGATCCATTCTAATAGCAACTATAGAAACTTCCTAGTTGAGTTTTGATTCTTCCTACTAAATATTTAAAATTTCTCAACTGCTTCATTTTTTGGGTTTGGAACTTAGTCCATGTGTATATCTAGATATCCAAACTACTATATAAAGTGTATAAATTACCTCCATAGCTTCTAATTGCAAATTAACCCATATGTAATAATTCTAGACATCTTTTAGTAGATTTTTAGATTTATGACTTTGATAAGTGTAAAATACACATATCAGTTTGTACCTAAAATAACCCAATTAAACCCAAAACAGACCAAAAATGGCAAAAATATACTTGTTTTTGTGTTCTGAGTGTGCAGGTACGGATATATCAAAAATTACAAGGGGAAAATACGTCAAAAACGGGGGTAAAACAAGGACATTAAGAACGGAAGTACAAGATTAAAAAAAAAGAAAAGACCGTGAATTAAAAAGATCGAAGGAAGAAGATGTAAAAGAGTTAGAATTGAACCTAATAAAGATCCTTAAGACTAAAGCTAGAGATATTAAAAGATTTGAAAGATTGAGAATAAAGTAAGATTTTAAAAAAGTAAGGACGTGAGCAGATCAAAAAAGATATCGAATAAGAAGTTGAATAAGTTAGAGTGTTTGAGGTGAACAAAAAGCCGGGAAGCAAAGCTTAGAAAGTAGAAAAAAAAAATAAGTAGAAAAAAGGAAAATAGTAGGAAAGAAAAGTAAGATAAAGATTAGTCAACCTCCAGTCAATCTTGGTCAACAGATGGAGTATGTCAGGTTGTAAACAACAAAAGACCAAAAAACCAAAATGTTACACTATTTTGGTCCTTTTTATAGTTTTTGAAGAGAAAAACAGGAAAGTAATAGAAAAATCAAAAAAAAATAATATAAAATAGTCCCAACACTAACCTAATTGGGCCACACCGGATCCCCAATTTGACAATTTTCTCTTTGCCATTTTGACCTTTCTTGTATTACATCTTAGTGGAACTGGGGATGGAAGAGGGATTGGGGGGATTTGGAAGAAGGGGGTAACGGGGGTGGAAGAGGGTTTTTTTTTTATTACTAATATTGGTAAAATGGGGGGGGGATGGCGCAATTTGGGGAATTTTAGTAGGCGGGATATAGGGTTGGGGTAAGTGTGTGTGGGGGTTATTATGTGGAGAGAGTATTGTTTTGCATGGGTAGACAATTAATCATGTCAACTTTTGGGGACTAGGATACCAGTCGGGAGGAACATTGCATCTTTTCCACACGTCAAAAATCAAAAGGGCTTCTCTTTTCCCCAATGGAGGGGCGAAAATTAATAAGAAAGAAATAAATAATAATAAGATAAAATATAAATATAAAAAGCGAATAATAAAATAAGAATAAGACAATTCAAGAAAGAAGGTTGCTCTACAATGAAAATAATGGCAAAGATATTAAGGTCAAATGTTTGTCAAATTCAAGAGGGGAGATCATAAAAAAAGAGTTCTGAAAGAGCTTCTCCTTATTGAATCACTCATAAAGTTTTCAAAGCCACGTATTTTTATTTTTTTATATTATGACTTTATTTCTTCATGACGAGAGGAGAAAGCACCAGAAAAGGTGGGGAGAGGAGAGGAAAGCAAAGAAGGGGAAAAAATGGGAAAGAGGGAAAGCACACCCAACGGGGAAAAGGTGGGAAAAACAAAGAAGGGGGGGGGAGGGGAAAGGGGGAAAATGAGGGAAAGGTGAAGGAAGGAAATGTGGGGAAAAGAGGAAAAGGGGAGGGGAAAGAGGGAAAGTGGGGGGGTAGGAGGGGGGGAAATTAGCAAACCCTAGGAGGGGGGTATGAATCAATGCAAAGCAGGGGGGAATAGACCACAGGAATAAAAAGAATAGGGGGGAATATAAAATGGGGGGGGGGAGGGGAGGGTTAGCTACAGAGGGGGGGGGGGGGGGGTTTGTTGGTATTGGGGAGGGGTTTTGAAATTTGTTTTGTTTTGAGTGTGTTGGTGGGGTTGCTAATAATACAAAGTCAGGGTTTAGGAAGGAGAGCTTGATAAAGTTCTATCCCTCATCCTTCTACACCGCTCTCTTCTAAACCTCTACTCCTCTTGGTTTTTATGGGGGGTTTTGGGTGGTTTTTTTTTTTTTTTTGTTGGTTAGTGGGTGGGGGTAATTTTTTTGGGTTTTTTGGACGTGGTTTTGCCATCCCTATCTACTCACCTCCCCCTCTCTCTATCTATAACTCCTCCTCCTCTACCTCCTCCGCCCCCCTAAACACATCTCAGGTAAGAGGGTAGTAAACAATCACAAATGATGTCTCAAAATGGGCATTGACCCTTCGCTGTGGGCATTTGGGGTTGTCGGAAATCCGTATGTTGTTTGATGTTTGTGCGCTGGAGCTGTGTGCTCAAAATATGATTAAAACGGCTCATTAATTATGAATCAAATCCCAATGATTGAAGGGAAATCCATCGGCAACAAAACACAATGAAAAAAAAGAAAAAAGGCGCCAAGGGTGTGGCACTATTCACCCATCGTCCCCATCTTTCACCCAGGGTAAATCAAGGGGCAAGTCTCAATCAAGGGTCAAAAAGGACAATTCAAGAGCTCGTTAACAAGATGGCAGGGATAGATCAGTCAAATCAAAGGATTTCATTAGCTCACTCTCAAGCTCAAGCCACGTGTGACGAGGAGAAAGCACAAAGGGACGTGGGTTTTGCACTAAACACACTCAGTAAACAAACACAATTGAGTCTCAAACGGATTGCCACGCTGGCAATCCGTGTGAGCTCATTAGTGATCCAACGGTGGACAAGAAGGAATCAATGATTAATGAATGATCAAGGGATGATGTTGATAGGCGCGTCTAACAGATTAGAGGCCTAGAAGGATCTATGAGTGCCTATAAAAGGGCCTCATTATCACACATTCAGACACGTAGTATTTTTAGTAGCTTATTGTAGTTTTTATTGCTTATTGTAATTCTCTATTTTTAAAAGCTTTTCTAGTGTAATTTCTCTTTTCATATTGTAATCAGCAGCTTCTCTTAATATAAATCAAGTTTGTTTTAATCTTGTCTTTTAATCTTTTAAGATCTAAAATGTCTTATAATAGTCAATAAGCTCTCATAAGCTTATATAAGCTACTATAAGCTCTCATGAGTCTCTAAGCTCATGATTTGAGCTCAATTGATCTTAAATCTTACATAAACTTAATTAACAAGCTTAAAAATTCTATTTACCTTAACTTGTGGATTTAAGCTTTTGGAAGGAGATCTAGAAATGGAAGAGATCTCAAGGACTTTACTCCTAGCTTATTTATAAGCTAGGAGAGCTTGTAGCAAAGCTCTAAGAGCCATTATGCTTCTGATAAGCTGAAGCTCTAGTAAGTTTCTTTTTAATTTCCTTGCTTTTAAATTCTAGCTTAAATAGTTGTCTTATTGCTTTATAACTTAGATCTGCTTATTTGCTTAAAGTAGTAGCTTATTTGTGCTTATTTCTACTTAATATTGCTTATTAGACTATATTGATCATCTGTTTTTAGCTAGCTAGTTATAAATCTTAGTGTTTTCATATCTGTCATTTAAATCTATAAAAAGCCAAAAATATAGTAGCCTAGTCTTAAATCTTAAATTTTAGCTTAATTTAGTTGTTAAATTGTGTTTAAATAAGTTGTTATAAGCCCCTAGTTATCTGGTAGTCTAGTTTTCATAAGTAAATGTTAGTTTTAAAAACTTAAACAATTTTGTCATGTTATTAAGGGGTGTTTGGAACAAGTGTGTTTGACCTCAAATAGTCAAAGTAACTAGGGGAATTTCATTTGGACAGCTGAGATTTCTCAAGTTATTAAGTTTTCAAGAGGTTTTGAGGTTTAGTTTGCTTAATAAATCATTTTGAGTCTTATTTACTTAGTTCCTGCACCAGGGGATTTTTCTTTTTGTCTTAGCTTGTCAAAAATTTGATCCAAGTTTCCTAGGCTTAAAAGTTTGTTTGCTAGTTGTAATTTAACACTCATTGAGTTGAATTAGTACAGTAGAAACCACCTTGGTGGCCTGCATTTGTTTCTAGCTCATTTGCAAATTGCATCAGCAGTAGTAACATCAGTTACTACTGTTGACTTTTTAAGCTTCACTTAAGTAGTAATTGTAGGATTTAGGTTCTAAAATTCCATAAGCTTATAGATTAGATATAGTTAAAGTTAGATTAAATCTTGCTTCTAATTTTCTAGCTTATTCCTTAAGGTGCATTTGTTTTTAAAAGTTCATAAAAATCACAAAAATTCCAAAAACAGTAGTAACTTAGATTAGCCTTTAATTTTAGAAACTTAGCTTATAATAGTTGTTTTAATGATTTGAATTCATTGCTTAGTAGTGGATTGTTAAGTTCTCATAAGCTCAGTTTCTGTCTTGGCTTATATTGCATTCTAGCTTATTAAAATTAGCTTAAGCACATCTCAAGGGATTTTGAACATCTTTTATTTTTCAATTTGAGCTTAACTTGAGTTTTTTACAAGTGATTAAGTAGAATCAAGCAAAAGCAAGCTTAAACACCACTTTCTGAAACATCTTTTTAATAAGCTGTTTTAGAGCTTAATAGTTAGTTTCAGCTTATGTCCCTTTTATTAAAATAGCTTAATTTTGTGTCCTCTTTAAGCCCTAGTATTCAGTTTTTCATAAAAGTCAAAAAAAATAAAAGAAAATAGCAAAAAGGGGGTTTGCCTGTCTCGAACCCACGACCTCCCACACACAACACATACTCTTTACCATCATGCTACAATAGCTCATCCGTCAACCTTCCTTTCTTTTTAATCTTTATATACGTTTTCCTTTCACTAGTTTTTAATAAGCCGTAGCCTTATAAGCCCTTTTCTCAGCTTATTTAATAAGCTGAGTTTTGTCTTTTATTTTTCTAGTAATCTTCGTTGAATCATAGATTTTTCCTGAATTTTTCGTAATTTTCCATCAATTAGTTTATTTTTAATAGTTTTTCGAAAGTTAAAATCTTAGAAAATACATAAAAAATAGAAAAAAGTTTTATAAAAATACAAAAAAATAGTTTTTAGTTTTATAAAAAATAGCTTTAGGTTTACATTCAGTAAAATCATTTTTACACCTATTAGATTTTAATTTTCATTTTTAAGCTTTAATTTCTAATTTTAAAAATAGGATTTTAATTTTAAAAATAGTTAAAAATAGTTTTCTGAGTTTTTATGTTATTTTAGACTTTTCTAAGTTTAAAAATCATTTTTCTAAATTTTTAGTACTTAATTTGCTATTTTTTAGGATTTAATTAGATTAAATTAGTTTTTAATTCATAATAAATTTAAAAATAATCAAAAAAATGTTTTTCTTTTTCCTAAAATTTTCTTTTGTCCTATCTTAGGTTTAGAAATTTAGTTTACATTTTTAGGAGTTAAATTTAGTTTACTTGCTTATTTGTCGCGTTTTATTTGTCCCGTTAATTGATTTTGTGCTTTAATTGTTTTTAATTACTTGTGTTTAATTGTGCTTTTAATTAGTAGTTATAGAAAACCCAATCAATCTTCGAACCCATTCAAATCAGTATCCAATATCAAGCGAGGTTTCAATTTCTCAAATCGTTGGGAAAACGACCCGGGAAATCATACTTTCCGGTAAACATACGTATATTATATATTATATATATTTTTTAAAGAGTGAATTTTCCTTAGGGAATTTTCTTAATTGCTCTTGTGGAAATATTATATAGTGTATATATCTAGCGTATCAAATTTTTGGCGCCGCTGCCGGGGATTTGAGTTAACGAATCTCTCGTTTTGTGTTTGTTGATAAGATTTGAAGATCCTTTCGTCCTCGAAAGTTTCAATTTTTGTTAAATATTTCAAAAATCCAAAAAAATTAAAAAATATAAAAAGTAAAAAATATTTTCTTTTTCTTTTTAGTATAATTATCATAAAAAAATCAAAAATATAAAAAATTGTCCTTAAAAAAAAGAAATTAAATAAACAAAGTTGGTAAAAGAACACCAACAAATAATATCTTCAATTGAGATATTATCATAAATAAGTTCCGGTGAACTTGAAAAGTTCCCAAATCGAACCAAAGATTTAACACTTGCCATTTGTGTCTCTACGAAATACGGCTCACCTTAAAAAGCAATTTTTAAGAGCTACCGTGAAGTAGTTGATTATTTGGTTTAAGTCTCTTTCGTGTAACCGTTAAAATTTGTTGTGAATAAAAATTTAAAAATCCAAAAAAATTAGTGTAAAATTTTTCTTTTAATTTTAGAATTTTCCTTTTTAATTTTCTCTTCTTAAGTGCATGCGCACTCGCTCGCAAACTCGTAACCGTAACCGTCGTCAACAACAACAAACCCTTCCGGTTGTTGTTGAACCTTGTAATTTAGAAGAGCCAATTCCCGGACAAACCATAGTTGCGATGGCAGATCGAACTATGGAGGAATTACTCCGTGCACCCACCGAGGGTTACGGAGAAGCTATTGTTTTACCCGAAATCAATGCCGATCATTTTGAGATCAAAACTAATTTGCTTCAATTGGTTCAAGCGAACCCATTTCATGGTTTAGAAAATGAAAATCCTCATGCTCATATTAATAGTTTCAAAAGGATTACTTCGACCTTACGATTTAGGAATGTGCCTAATGATGTGATTAAGCTTATGATGTTTCCTTATTCGCTCGAGGGAGCCGCTAAAACTTGGTACGAGAAAGAACCTCCGAATTCAATTTTAACTTGGGACGATCTCGTTACCAAGTTCGTTAACCAATTTTTCCCTCCTTCGAAAACCACTCACCTTAAGAACAAAATTTCTCGTTTTTCACAAGAATTCGATGAATCTTTTAGTGAAGCGTGGGAACGTTTTAAGGGTATGCTTAGATCTTGCCCTCACCACGGATTTTCGGAGTTAACTCAAGTTGATACCTTTTATAATGGTTTAACCGAGAACGAACAAGACTCCTTAAATGCCGCGGCGGGTGGTAATTTGTTAAGTAAGACTACTAGGGAAGCTTTGAATATAATTGAAAACAAGTCAAAAGTGCGTTATTCGAGAAACAAAACAAATGCTTCTAGGGTTAATTCTAGGGAAAATGTTAGCAAAACGGATGAACGAATTAACCGTTGTAGTGTAGTATATGCAAGACTCGGGGGGTTGTTATTGTTCTCTAAAGGAATAAGTTAGGAAGGTTCGAACTAAATATAACTAAGGCCTAAGAGTTGAAAGAAGATTATTTTTGTATTTTTATATATTTAAGAAAGCAATTAAAATCTCTAGTTTGAAAGGGGGTTTTGGTTTTAAGCTAATTAAACTAATAACTAGAATTAAATTTAAGCTAATGTGTGGAAACTCATATAGGTAAATAAATGTGTTTACTTAATCATGCATTACTCCTTAGTTTAATCCTCCTAATCCTATTGCTTTATCACTCTTGTGATGTAGTGTGTAAGTATTTCCTAATTCATGAACGAATTTAACGAACCCGTCGTGTATGCAATATTTCGTTAAGGCAACACACAAGTAAGGTAGTATGAAGACTATTACAAGGCCCCTAAGAGTACATTACATGCATTAAAACACTTAAAAGGTGATCAACCATATAAGGGTAAGGTAGTATGAAGACTGTTACCGATGGTATCCTTTCTACACAATCACGTTTCACGTCTTCGCAAGCAATTAAGAAGACAATTTTTTAGAGCCTAACGCGCACACTCATCAACAAGAAGCAATATTAAAAGGATTCACAAGCTAACTTTCATGCAATCATAAGCAAACACTCTAAGATCTATCCTAGCATGTTAAAAGGAAGCAAAGAACAACAATTAATTAGACAACACATAGACACATTAAAAGATTAAAGGTTAAAGAACTTCACTTGATTAAAACATGGAGTTAAAGGTTGATACAAAAGGGTTTTAAACCCTAAAATCGACCTAAAACCTGGTAAAGCTCATACCCTAAGTATAACTATCATATCCCACAAGTTTTACACTTTAAAACCCTAATTCTGAGTTTGTATACACAGAAAAATAATCGTGACGACGTCGCTTTATGACTGTGACGTCGTCGCTCTGCCGAATATTCTAGGGCTTCTTTAAGTTGGTTACGTTTTGACGCCGTCACAAGAATCCCGAAGCCGTCTCTTGCATATCCTGACGGCGTCACTATAAATCCTGACGCCGTCTGCACAATCTGTATGCAATTTTTGAGCCTCTTCGTGTAAAGTTGCAATCTTGTCTCGTTTCTTCCCAAATTGAGTCCAAGTCATGTGTATTTCCTCCAACAGCCATCCAAGTGCTAAAAACACAAAAATAAACAATTAAGCATGTATTTTATAGATAGTTGCATGATTTAGGGGGTTAAATGACCTCAAAAAAGTGTATAAAAGCGACACCTCATCACTTGGTTCTCAAGCTTCAAGATTGATAGTGTTTAATCAACAAGGGGATTACTTCAAAAGGTTTTTTGGGTTAGCTCTCAGGTTAGTCAATTTCTTGTTAGAGGTTTTTACAAGCGTTGAGTTGATTGAAGAGTGAAGAAAGATCAAGACTTTCAAAATGTTTGCACACATGGTACTTGTTAGTCGATTTCAGGTGAGGATTTTCATTAGGTTTACAAGGGTTTACGGGATGTCAACAGTTAAGTTTGACATTGTCCTGTTTGGGGACATGGTTTACTTTGAGATTCTTCGGTATACGAATACTCTTAAATGTTCTCATGTAGGTACAAGTTTAATGAACATGTTGCATGAATTGAGTTTGAGGTGAAATCGTACGAAGATCGTGGATTTGACATGGAACATAAGTGAGTTGCGATCTTGGTGATGGTTCTCAAGTTTTTATTAGATGATAGATTATTTGATTGGCTACCTTCTAAAAATGTGATTCTCGGATCTAATCGGCCGTAATGAGCCGCCATCCTCAACCACCTAACCCCGTCAAATCTCTCAATCTCTATTATCAAATCTCACTATCTCTATTTTCAAAACCCTAGTTGTCGGCCACCATAAGCCGCTACTAAATTCCAAAAATAAACAAAAATCTCTCATTTTCCTGTTATCATCGCCTACGTTTTCTTCTCTTATGCTACTGATCTTGCTCAAACATATACCATATGTTTGATTTAGTTTTGTTAATTTTCTGTCTTATTTAATTTAATGCATCTTAACATGCGGCTATGACCCTACTCTCTATCTAATTCCTCTAAAGGTGTCCTCTTTTGTTTCCATCTCCTCTCTTGTGTTCTTTTCCAAGGTATCCTCTTTTGTTCCCATCTGCTTCTTGCGTTCTTTTCCAATCTCTTTCATTTTTTTCTCTTTTCAGCTAACAAATCTCAACAACAATAAATAAAATAAAATCAATTTTCTCAAGCCTTCTTAATACGTTTCTTTTCCTTTTCTAATAGCTTTCTCCTCAAGCCTTCTCAAGTAAATCAATCTCCTTCTGGTTTTATTTGTTTTTCAAAGTCATTCTAATCACAAGTTTTATTTACTTTCCTTTTTAACTTTTGTTTCCTTCTTAAAAAAAAGAAAAAAAAGAAAAGATGAAGTTTTGGGTGTTACATCTTCCTACACAAGTACAAGATTGCATCAATAATCAATAAATCAATTTTCTCAAAAGAAAAGATTTATCGCCTCTTGCAAAGTTTAACTCCAGTTGGATTGTTCGAAGACCTCGCGCTCCAACTGCGGGGGAGTATTAGATGATAGATTATTTGATTGGCTACCTTCCAATATTAGTTGATATATTTTTGGATGATTTGTTAGTCAATGTGTATTTAGGATGATTAGATAATCATGAGTAGGATGATTCGATAATCATTATCTGTACATTCATCATCCTTAGCTGTAGTCTAGTTGTCATTGGGCTCAAGCCTGTATATTTGTATCTATAAATAGTGCTGAAATAATATATCATAACTTACGGGGTTTTCTATCTTCTTTTAGCTTTTCAAACTATGGTTCACAAGTTTTCTCGAAAAATGTCATCCATGGTTAACATTTGGTAAGCCTTGTTTGAGAGGAAGGAATCATACAACGAGGGGAGAGCCAAATCGTGTTTGGTTTGTTTGTTAGCGTAGTTGTTGTATAATTGGCACTCCGTTTTCGTTAACTGTTCGAATTCTATGAAATTCAAACTATAGGTTTAAGATACATAGATCTAGGTGTTCACTAGAGGGATCTTGCTTCAGACCGTCCAATAGGGACAAACAACTTGTCAAAGATTGATGGATACATCTATATATCGTGTTGTTTTTTCAGATATTGTTTGGCTATTAGTGTATTGATAAAGATGTGTGAAGCTTAGGTCTATTAAAGGTAAACTTGAGGTGCAAGTTTCAATTTTTTTCTTAGGGGTTTCTTGAGGTGAAAGAAAGTCAATTTTAAGGGTTTACTTGGAGATCAAGCTTTAAAAAGGTTGACAATTTAAAGTTTCTTGGTGATTATCAACGCTCAAGGTTAAGAAGCTTCAAAGGTTTGTTGGTTTTTGGGGGCTCAATAAATCTGTTTTGAAGGTTCTCGTGGGTTTCTTGAAGATTAAGTCTTGGTGATAACTTGAAAGACAAGCAAGGTTCAGCTGTTTCTTGATGATTCAAGAAAAGTAATTTCTTGGAGTACAAGTTATGTAGAATTAAGGTGAAATATCAAATCATTATGGGTTTCCTAAAGGCATGTAGATCAAAATTTCAAGAAAGCATGTTTAGCTCATTACTTGTGAGGCTAGTTGAAAAGGTTAAGTCTTTAGGGTTTCTAAAGGGTTAGATCAACTTGACAAAGGTAAAACAAGGTTTGAAGAAGAATGGCTAGCACGAGTAATCATTTAATATCGAAAGCTCGATGGGTTTGGTGTACAAAATCATGGAGGTTATAAACAATTTTGGTTCAAGCAACTTAGTCTTATTGTTAAAACAGGAGTCCATAGAGTACATGTTTAAAAGCTTGTTTGGTATGAGGCGGTACTGCAAGGAGGCCAAGAAAATCATGAAGCTAAGGTAATTAAGGATAATAACGATGAGGTTGCAGTGACTTTAAAAACGTTAGAGGTTAAACAACTTGACAACTAGAAGGAAAGACAAACACGCACTGCTTGGTAAATGAGCAGGTAGAACTTGGTGCAAAGGTGGGGCAGACTTTATAGAAACTAAAGTACATAGTCAAGAGGGTGAAGAGGGTAATGGTGCTAAAAGGGAGAAGGTGAAGGAGGTCTAATGAAGCTAACTTAGATATTTATTAATGTACAATGCATGGTTAACAAGGTCGTCCCTCGTTCGAGGTTCCAAATTTGGATGAAAATGTTAAGTATCGGTATAAACTAAGAATCGCTACTAAGGTGGAAATTGTTTTGATATAGTAGCAATTCTTACTCGGCTAAAGTGTAACATAGGGATTTAATTATACTTATATAAATAGAGCTAGGGTTAGACTTAAACTAGAATTGCTTGGTGTGCAAGTCAAACAAGGATACTATAGAATCCTGATTTCATACTGATTGTACCCCCTCATAGGTTATGGGGAATGCTACTTCATGCATTCTTCTTGACTCGATGTATGTAAGCGTATATTTATTATTAATAAATAGGGTTCGATGGTAATATTACGTGTATGTTCTTTTTTCTTTTTTCGATTATCTTGTGATATGAGAGTGTCGACTTTTATTATGAACTCTTTGATCAATTCCGCAATAAACTTTAGGTTTGTTGGAGGTTTTATCCAATAAGAAAAATTAAGTACATTGATTTTGGAAACAATTAAACCAACATATATTGTATAAAGCTATATATATGTAAAAGTTACGTGGTGTTCTGTTCTACTTGTAACATTAACATTAAGAGCCTGATCATCAATTCTATCTTCTAGGAGCTAAAATCATTCATCTTTAACTCCACTTTTTAAAGGGGTTTTCTTCTGAAATGGTGAATTTTATAAATAAAAAAATCAACAAATTACAATGAGACTATATAGACATGTCCAAAAGCCTTATACTACTAGAAAACATACTAACTATACTAAACAGACAATACAGCTGAATCAATTCACCATTCTTCTATTGCTAGCTCAATTTTTGACATTGAACCAGACCATATGCAACCATGGAGAAAATTTCCTATTTGACTACATTTACACAAGTGAAAACACCCTAGCCTAGATCCCATGTCGCCCATACATTGCATCTCAAAGGCTCTTACACTGGGCATCATCAAAATAGGAAGAAAAAAACTCCTGTTCATTGAGGTTCATTCACATAGAGCTACATTTCCAGTTTGCTGGCATCACTCAAAATGTGTAGAGTTACTCAAGGATACATCCCACTTGACTACATTTCCCAATCTATGATCTTCCTTATTCCAAAAAATATAGCACTCACAACTGGCAATAAGTGACAGATCAAAGACTAGGCTTCATCAAGCTAACATTCCACTAATCATAGCAAGAAACCTTCCTTATGATCATGAGGGTTGCCTTTGACAACACAATTCTTATTATCAAAGACAGTGACTCAATCAGACATTGATTCATCGTAAACGACTAGTCGAGTAATATAATATAGTAATCACGTCGGATAAAAATTACTTTAGGAAAAGTAATTATCTATCCTACGGATGTCGTGTCTCAACGAGAGATGAATTTGAAATTCATGAAAATGCTTCCAATTTAATGCTTGAATATCTTTAAATTTTGGTTTTTGATTTAACACTAAATTTTAAAAACTACTTAGCTAGATTATACTAAATAACAAATAAGCTAAACAATTAAATGAAAAGAACTATATAAAAAGATATGCTTGCTAAGTGACGTGGAAAGTTTCTCAAATGTGAATTAAGGTTTTACTCAACGAATTAACTTCCTTAGAAAAGATAATTATCTCACAACGTTGGTTTATTTTGACAAAAATCTCTTAAAAAGATATTAATTACTAGATGTGGCGTTTGACTATTTTTCCGGATTTTTCCCTTTAAAACATTCAAACTACAAATCTAAATAATCGAAGATTATTAATTAACAAACATTTTTACAATCCACACTTAATTTTCAATCCACAAATCACTTAGCAAGCACTAATAACCTACTCACTAATCATAAAAATTAAGCTAGCACTAATCAACAAAGCAAACATAAACATTTTTTTTATCAAATCACTAAATGACTACTACTAAGAAAGAGTGATAAAAGATGAGAAAGTAAGAAACCCCCCCCCCCCGATTGTGAGAACAAATGCGAATTTAACCCTCCCGCTCTTATAAACTTAATTAAAACTTTTAATGTTTAAGACTTTATTAGTTTTTAATTTCATAATTAATTAATAAAGTTTGAGCGTTCTATTAAACCTATTTTAGCTAGATAAAAACTTAAAAAGCTTGGAACTTTAATAGTGAAACTAGTTTATAAGAACCATAAGCTCCTCGCCTCATGAGTATAATCGAATACACCAAATCACAATTCAAACAATGGTTAAGCAATATGAATAAGCTATAAGCTAAAGACTTTAACTTTAAAATATTAAGTATTTTGGAATAGAAGCTGAAAGCTTAGTAGATCTAGACTAATAAGCTATTTTAAAAAAACTTTTATAAAAAACCAGATCTATTTGAAAACTAAATTGATTAAGCTAGATCTAAAAAAAATAAAACATGAAATAAGCTAAATAAGCTAATCGAATAAGCTCTAAATAAGCTTATCCAAAAACTATATGAAATGCAAATCGAAAATAAGCCAAGTGCTTATTTTGAAAATATATAAGCTTAAAATCAATTCAAATAAGCTATAGAAGCTTAATTGATTAAGAGATAATAAGCTATTAAGCAATAAGCTCAAAGTAAGCTTTAAAAGAAAAGAAAAAAAATAGAGGATTAGAAAAAGAATAAGCTCAAGTCACTTCCATCACAAACATCTTCATTAATAAGCTAAAAAGAGTTGATTAAAATAAGCTAGATAAGCTATAAAAGCTTTTACAATAATCCCAAAATAAGCTACACTATTCTACTCCTACTCCTAAATCTACACTACACTATTTCTTTTGATCTAAAAACTAATTCTCCCATCTGATATGCGTGTTTCTTTATATAACAAAAGTGAGGTGTGGGGTAAATTAGGCCATTTACTATGCCAGCCAATCAAAGTCCAAAAACCAGGGGTAAAAGAGTCTTTTGTTGCTGGAATGATTGCTTAATAATGAAGCCAATCATTGGCCTAGAAGCTTCCTTGTACACGTTAATTCTTGCCAGCGAATATAAGTCTGAACCACCAATCGATTTGTGACATGTGGCCTTCTTATCACATACTCCTACTAAAATGCATTCATGTTCCTCATCTTAAATGAAACGAATGTTGTTATAACTTCATGGCCACGTGTAGAATCGATATTGGCCAAGAAAAGTTACATAGTGGATGGTCACGTGATGGATGGGAATTTAATTTGGTTGCACGTGAGTATTAAGCCACTGGTTTAGTCATAGCAATTGAATTGTATATTTTTGATTCTCAATTTTTCCATGGGCCGTTAAAAGCCTTTCCATCTTGGGTCGGGAATTTTATTTATTGATGTTGGGCCTGAGCTTCACGTGGGCTTGGTTATTATAGAAAACCAACTGGGCGGAATTTCATTACTTACTTGCTGGGCCGAATTCTTTTTCATTTAATCATGGGCTGAGAACATAAACCGAGTAATTAAGGAGTTGGGCTGCTCATGTATAAATAAGTATGGGTCGGTCCGACCCATATAAATGGTTTCGGGCCGGCCCAATAAGAGATGAAGGCACCATCGGAACCATAATTTTGTGCTCTTTCCAATGGCATGCTCGAGAAATATTTCTGACTTCGTCTTGACTTCAAATAATAAGCAATCTTGATAGAGTCAAACCCAAATATCACCGTTTTTGCTCCGTTTTTAATCTCTTGTACCTGCAAAACATAAAAACACAAATCAAAAATATTTACAATAATATTAAGCATATTTCAAGTTTTTAGTCCATTTTAATGTGTTTTTCGGGGTACAAATGATGTGTGTTTAAGCACACATCAAACATCCACTACCATCAACAATGTACTTATGCAAAAAGGTTCCTATGATCAATGTATAAGGCCCTATGCATACCACCTTATCCCAAACACCCCTCAAGGCACTATTTCATTGACAACTTGATTATCACTTGCATATTTTATTTCTACATTCCATCTTGAGGTAATCCTTGTGTAGACTTTTTAACCTTCAAACATAATAATTGCATCTGTATATTGTCCATAATGATCTTCATAATACCCTGCTTCTTAATTTCTTCTCTTGTAAACAGCCTATAGTTTCTTTCTTTCCATATATAGTATACTGCAGTAGCCAAACAAATCCTTCTTAAGACACTCTTAATTGAATTATTACAAGGCCCATTAGTATATTGTTCAATCAAAGTTTCCTAGGAGTTTGATATCCATCTTGCTTCTATTTTTTCCTTTAACTTCTCCCAAATTGTTTTTGAAAAATCACATTCAAAGAACAGGTCTTATTCTAGCTCCTTGCTAGTTTTTAATAAAATTTTGCCGTTCTAAAAAAAACATTCAAAGAACAGGTGAGTGTGTGAATCATTCACTATTCTACATAGAGGTCATTTCATGCTTGAATCATTACTCCACACCATAATTCTATCTTGATTTTGTACCTTCCTTTAATAGCCATCCATAGTATGAATGTCATTCTAGGATTGAACTGTGAGTACCAAACAACCTTATTCCATCTTACCAAAGTATGTTGCTGACTTAGAAGTTCTCAAACATATTTTGAAGAGAATTTCATCATACTACCATTTGTTTATTTCCAAATAGTTCTATCCCCTTTAGACTCTTCTAACTTCGGTACTTCAAGCCCAGTCAGAAATGGATACCTCTCCATCCATTATTCAAGCCATCTCCATTTGTTATTAACAATCATATCACTGACTCTGTTATTATCTTGGAATCTTGCATTATGAATACTTCTTGATGTCACAATGTTTCTTAAAATGCCCAGATTGCTCCATAAATCATGCCACATATTTGTCTCCTTCCCATTTCCAATTACTTTGCAGATGTTATTTCTAACTTTCCCCCTAATATCAAGTATTTTTCCACCACTTTTTAAAGGTTGAATGATGGTTAGTTTATTAATTGTATTGTTAATCGTGTATGCATTAAGTACTCAAAAACATTTCCATGAATTCTTTGTATTTTCATAGTGGACTATTAGGGAGTCATTAGGCATATGATTTGTCACCTCCGTCCTAATATTATTGTTCATCTTTTTTTCCTAGTATGTTTTAAAATAATTGTCCACTACTAAAAATAATAGTTGAATTTGTTTAAATTATCATATTACCCTTACTCTAAATTGATATTTACAAATATAAAAGAATACACTAATTAATTAAATTTAGGTTCATTTGGATACCAAAGTTTTCTTGGATACCGGGAGACTCATCTCCACCCTCCATCTTTATATCATCCAATGGATAAGATTAGATTTTCAGTTTACACTATAAGGGTATTTTCGTCTAATATATATACTTTTTTTAATAACCACTCATTTTCACACATAAACTCTGTGTTTTTTTGTATCGTCTTTTCGATCTATCTCTCTCTCTCTCTACGCTTCAATCGATCATTTAATTGTTCTTCATCAGATCTAGTTTTCTTCAATCGATCATCTTAACATATTCTTCATCAAGTAAGATCTACTTATTATCAGCTTATATACATCTTGTTTTCTTCATCAGATCTTGTTTGTTATCCTATTTTTAGCTGATTCATGTGAATAAGCTTATGAATTGTTATCGTATGAATTTATAAGCTTATTATTCAGCTTATTTGATGAATTATCATAATTTATTATTCTTAATTATAAGCTAACTTATTAGGTGAATGATGTGAATAAGCTTATGAGTTAGAGGAGAGGATATTTATGTGAATAAGTGTATGAGTTATAGGAGAGTTATCAATAAGCTTATGAATTATTATGATTTGAATTTATTGTGATGAATTATAAGCTAGCTTATTAGCTTATTTTTATCAGATCTGGTTATTTTATCCTTTTTTAGCTGATTCATGTGAATAAGCTTATGAATTAGAAGAGAAGAGAGTTATATGAATAAGCTTATGAATTAGATGAGAGTTAGTGTAAATAAGTTGTATTATTAGGTAGTTTTATGATCTGAATAACTTATTATTTAGCATTTGATTGAATTAAGTTATTGATATAAGCTGAATTAAGCTGGTTTTAACGTATTACTTAGCAATAAGCAGTTTTGAGTTGATATGAAATATATCATATGTGATTTTAGCTTGGGTTACTGTGTTTATAATTAAGGTTATTTTATTTGATATATCATATGTGATATCACATGTGATATTTCATTTTGATGGATTTATCATATGTGATATTACATATGATATCACATAGTCTTGATTACAACAAGAGGAAGTTTTGAATATGATATCACATATGATATCATATTGGATATATCATATATGATATCATATGTGATATCATATTGGATATATCATATTGGATCTATCATATATGATATCATATGTGATTTTTGCTTTTTGTCATAAAACAGCTTATGTGGAAGTTTTGAAGAACATAAATACATGTTCATTATGTGGAAGTTTTGATTACAACAAGAGGATCTAAGGTTTAAAGATCAAGAACAAGTCGTGGTTCAACAAGAAGTTGTGATTAAAGAAGAAGTTGTTTAAAAAAGGTTTGGTTCAAGAAGAATAAGACTTGGTTAAAGAAGAAGAAGAGTTGTTTCAAGAATAAGAAAGCTTTGGTTC